>JAHIAM010020351.1:0-35075 GCA_021605205.1 Aegilops longissima
ATCCTAACATATCGAACATGGAACTTTCTCCCTCAGGGTCCGTCGGCCAGAAAGCGAGCTCACAGGGATACTTTCCGGATGTTTCCCCGTCGGTATCACCTACTACCCGCGATAGGGTACACCTACACCGCGTGTTGCCTCGTTATGTTTGTGATACTTTGTTGGCTCCGTATTCTTGTTTCTTCCCCTATTCTTCCGGTAGACCCGAGACCGTGGCTGATGCCACATAGAGTTCGACTACGGTGTTGTGACCCTCTCTCTTGTCGAACAACCCGGCAAGCCCCCCCTTGATCACGGATATCGCCTACTCTTCTCTATCTGCTTGCATTAGAGTAGTGTAGCATATTCTTTGCTTTGAGATACTCCTTCTTTGCTGCATAGCTTTGTCCTTGTTACTCTTGTTGTTCCCTTACGCAATCCTATATGCTTAGTATAGGATGCTAGTACTTTCATCTGTGGCCCTACATTCTTGTCAAAATGCATGTCGTGCTATACTATCGGGCGTGATCACTCGGGAGGTGATCACGGTATATCTATATACTTTATACATGATACAATGGTGGAGACTAAAAGTTGAATTGTTGGTGGAGCACCATGAGTGGATCTTTGTGGCGGAGGCGGCAGGCGGTGAGACCGCCTAGGAGAGAGGTGGGCACAGCCTGTTTGGCGTTCGCGGATACTTAACTGCATGCGAGATCTTGGTATTTGATCTGGGTTGGCTCTGACTTATCGCACTAACCATCTCTGGGAGTAGTTATGGGTATCCGGTGTGTCGTGGTATCATGAGAAGCACTTGAGCGTCGGCTGACAGGCGTGGCTAGCGCGGATTGGACTGGAACACACGCTAGGCTAGAGTGCCGCTTCCGGCCGCCCTACATAGCGTCTTGAGTGTGCTCAAGGCGATGGGCCCGGACCCTGGCAGCAAGGTTTGACCCGGCGTCTTGGCCTCTCTGTTGTGCCTAGGTGGGGCTGCGACATGTTGATCTTCATGGCGGGCATGACCGAGAAAGTGTGTCCGGCCAAATGGGATCAGCGTCTTTGGGTAAGATGGTGCACCCTGCGGTGAGTTAATCTATTGAATAGCGTGATCTTGATATGAGGCGACTTGGAGTTGTATCTTGAGCTTATGACAACTAGAACCGGATACTTGATAAAACACACCCTTCCAAGTGCGGATAAAACCGGTGGTCGCTCTCTCGAGGGATACGAGGAGGGATGGCGGGTAGGATTATTGCTATGTGATGTTACTTGGAGGACTTCAACCTACCCTCCTCTACTGTTGCAAGATAGGTGACGAGAGCGTAGTCTTCGATAAGACTAACTATCCCCTCTTATTACGGCATTTGCGATTCAGGTCCACGATTTGGCCCTTTACACATATATCCATGCATATGTAGTGTAGCTCCTTGGTTGCAGTACTTTGGATGAGTACTCACGGTTGCCTTGTCCCCCTTTTCCCCTACCTCTACTCGATTGCTGCAACAGACGATGGAGCCGAGGGCAGGCATACTTGTCGATGGCGACTACTACTTGGAGGTGCCTACTACTCGTGCAGCCGGCGGCGACGACCGGGAAGTAGTTAGGAGGATCGAGCGGGAGGCTGCGCCTCTTCGATCTGCATCGGTTTGTGCTAGCCTTCTTAAGGCAAACTTTTTTAACTTCGTCATACTCGGATATTGTTGCTTCGTGACTTCGTCTATGATCGAGCACTTGTATTCGATCCCTCGAGGCCTGGCTTGTATTATGATGCTTGTATGACTTATTTTATTTGTAGAGTTGGGTTGTGATATCTTCCGTGAGTCCACGATCTTGATCGTACACATTGTGTGCATGATTAGTGTCTGATTAAATCGAAGCGTCTGAGATTGATCTCGAGCCATTACTGTAGGAATCCCCTTCCACACTCCTTGGCGAAGTTGAGTCTAGACTTTACAAAACTTTTACTAACATGGCTATGCGGCCCATGGGCACGCGTCGCCATTAGGTGGTATTAGGATCTTTTACTCCTCGATCTTTACTCAGGGATTACGAACTCTCTTCTATTCGGGTTAAGCGATTTTGCTAAAAACAAAACTAACTTTAGGTTCTATAAGTACTTTCTCCGGAGAGCCCCTCACCCAGATGATGATGCGCTAATCGGAAGATTCGAAGATACTCTCGATGTTCTCTCGAGACTTTGTGCCCATCACTTTTGCTATTCCGACCACCGATAAATCCGTATGGATAACTACTTACACTTGCCATTCATCGATCATCCCCATTGATCTTGTTATTACAAGATACCCGAAGTTTTCTTTATTGTTAGAGAATACCTTGTGCCTACTGCCTAGCAGTTCTTTGCCACATGAATACCCCATCAAATAAATCCTCGCACTTGTCGGTATCCGCTCATCGATTGTTCATGAGTTTCACAAAAGTCTTCAAAATACTATTGATCTTCGAAAATCCTCTGGAGCCTTTGGCTCTTGAAATTCTTAACTTGCTGCATTATGGTTAAACCCATAAGTCTCGTAGTCTTATTGACATTCCTTGTCATTATCATTTTGGGTCTATTGACTCAATATGTTTTGCGAATCTGGCGCAATCATCATTGATCCTTATAAATTACCTTTCGGCTGAGCTGCCATTCTTTTAGCTGGAATTGGTTCTCGACCGGTCAATTATCGTTGAGTGTATCCTAATTCTATTCAGCTTATCCATTCTTGATCGAGCATTTTCTCTGATCCTTGATTTGAAAATCATAATTACTTACTAATTAAGCGTTGAACTATTCAGCTGTTCTATAAACCGATGCATTTGCAATCTTTCTTCCTCGATTGGTATCGATACTCATATCAGCCCCATCATGGATCGCCATATCCTTTGTTGGGTTATAATCGACGATGTCCTTCATAATTAATCACTTTGTGAGTTCCTTCTCCGATACATAATGCCTTTGGTAAATTGTATCCTTTCCTTTTTATCAACCATGCTCTGCTTTGGCTGGTGGCATTTACTATTGAAGCTTGTGGTATATGTTTCCATGATACCACGCAGGTTGAACCTATGCCTTCCTTTATATGTGTGAACTCGGAAGTTTTCACGAGTCATACTCATCAGTATTTCACGGTAAAACTTTCAACACTAATGCCTTTATCAAAGCGAGAAGTGAATGGAAGGTTATACATTGAAGAAGTGGGAGTCGACCTTGAACTTTGTGTTCATGCCCATGGACACGATGTAGATCCTATCATGGAAACTTCTTGTAATAATAACTATTTTCTTGGTAAATATTATACGGTATCGTGAATTGATCCTACATGACCGTGGTTCCGACCATGTTGTTCTCCCTTGATTCTATTTCTCGGACAAGTTAGAGTACTTGTCTTCTGCGAGCATTACCCCAGTACAACCTCTACTTTGATGCGTGCGTTGAGTGTTACCCCTGGTATCTCGAGATTATCATGGGCGCATAACTTCTTATGAGTTCTTCATCAAGTGCTACCTTCCACTGATTCCAATTTTCCGCGGGCTCACGGTTATTAAACACTCAAAGACACGATAAGCTGAACCGAGTCCGCTCTACGGTTCAACAACTCTTGATAAGCTTCTATAAAATGCGAGTTTGTACCCGATCACACCATTCCTAGCCTATTTGGCTATATCATTGTCGTGATGATTTTAAGCTGTGCTACCGGTCCTTCTTCTCGGAGCACAATTTTGACGATGAACTAACCTTACATCGATCCTCATCGTCATATCATTTTACCTTGAACAACAAGCTTGGTTTCGAGTTTGTGTCGTACCCTTAGTTCTAATAACCTTTCACTTCATCATTACTTTGACTTGATGTAAATCGCCGATCGATTACATCTTGGGAACTCTCGCGACAAAGGTGTTGTGATCGACAACATTACGAGCTCATCCGGGATATCAATTGAATTCATGATGAAATACCATCCTTGCCCTCGATGAATTGTATTATCATCGACCACTTTATTGCCATTCCCCCCAACACAAGCTTGTTCATGTTTGGTGTTATACCTTGAGTTCCTTGCTACCCGGCAATTGTTCTTCTTTACCTTGGAGTATTACCATCCTTTATGTCAAGAATGTTACGAGATTTGTTCCACCTCTTGAGGATTCTTGACATAGAAATACTTCTCACCATCACCATTCTTTCTTGGTCCCGTGTTAATTCCAACAAGTGGGCCGGTGTTGTTTGGATTCTTTCCTTCTAGCAACCCTATTTTTTGAAGTTAATGGTCGATGGTTCTTTCTTAGGCTATCGATTATTGAATCACCATTACGACATTGGTGGTGCAACCCAATCCATCAGGCGCACCTTTCAACCAATGTTTACTTGTGTATGTTTTCCTCGAGCATACTTCCTTATATCATTTGATCGACAAATGTTATCTCCTTGTTCACTTAAATGTGGAAGTCTATCTTTTGGGAATCTCGGTGAATTGCCGTTGAGTTCACAGACACCTCCTTCTCCTCTCCTTGGGCTAATGATGGACTCTTGTTAGCGGAAATCACTTCATAGTTCATTTCCCGAGAATCTTACAATGTCATCTCGTCAATTTGCGTTCCACCTTTTCTTCTCGGTATCCTAAGTGCGGGTATCCGACACCAATCGGATCTGAATCTCGATCGACTATGATGGTTGGGACAACTTTCAAGAGTTATGATGTTGATCCTTTGATGACCGGTAGCATGATGTCATGCCTAGCACCCCTTGATTGGAGGACCTATCATTATAGATTCCTTTTCAGCGAGGTTATCCATTCATCCATGAGGGAATTGTATCTGGTTCTACAAGTTATTCTGATGGATCGCCGTGATTCAAAGTCTGATCTTCACACGAAGACCATGTCAATGCTATCTCGAAGCATATACGTGATACTCGATTTTCAACAAGAACATTGAAGCCCAATGCTAAATGTTTCTTGCTCAATTATCAAACACCGTTGTATGGGTAATGTCATGAAATTTCTCTCCCCTTACCTAAAGGGTTTTCTACATTATCTCTGTCGTGGATATCTTGCTCTGCTTGTCCTTGGGAAGGATATACCCTTGAAATATGTGTTTAAACATATTTTCCTTTCCATTGATACATTTAATCGATGATCATATTTTCCATCCATTGGTTTGTTTAAACCTTTTCTATGATCTATATGATATAAGCAGTAATAATACCTTTGCTTGTGCAAACACCTCGATGTACAACTCTCATCGGTAAGACCTTGTTACTATTGTGATGACATTCCGGTAGCCACGATGGGCGAGAACCTTGCCTATTGGTCGCCTCGTTCAAGCGGAGGAAAGTGGTTCTCTTCGTCCCTCGCCCTTGGTACCAGCGTTGATCTTGAACAACAGCGACATGGTACTCTCGACATGCCTTGCTATCATGACCGTGAAGATGTCACTGCTCCTATTTAAAAAAAACCACATGGTGGGCCCATAACCACAGTTTCACGGGATCGAAACTGGTATCACTGTACCCCTATTCCCAAAGTTATTCCTCGCACGTGGCCTCGTATGTAATTCACGGGCCCACCGTCATAATGATCTATTCGGTATCGGGCCTTAATACTTACTCTCGCTACTCTGAACCCCTTTCTCACTCTGGTTCAGCCTTGAGCAACTATCTATCCGCTTGGAGCCTATTATGGTACCTTCATACCTTACTCTCGAGGTATTTCATATGTTCCAACGAGAGATAATCCTATACTAATTCATGGGTTAACCCCAGATTGTTTCCCTCAAAAGCATTATGTAAAGTGAGCTGCCCTTATCTTTTCATAAATGCGATGGAGTTCGGAGAAATGATGACCAGTTTATCATGATGCATCGGAATAAAGGATTGAAGACATCAGCGAAAGGATTAACTTCTTGAGAAGATCCGTTAGATTATCGTAACGAGAACTTTCCCCTTACTCCCTCTTAAATCTCGAGGCAGATTTCTGTAGTCAGAGGAGAATTGTGGCCTTGGGATAATTAGACTACGGTAATCCCAAGCTAAAGGTGCCACGTCACCTCCGTTCTTGTAATTAAACTCACGTTGATTGAACCCGATTCAAATTCAGATTTAAAACATAGGCAAACAACAAAAGTTTCCAAACTTTAAAACTGAAATGTTAGGAGTGAACTAAATAATGCATAAGTAATTATGGTGGAGAAACCAAACTTTGATAAAGTGTTTAAAGGCTCTAAGATAATTAAAACAGATAGTTAAAACAATTAAATACATGCCTATTGAATTTTATAAAATATTAAACTATTTTATTGTCGATTGAAATTAAGGTGGCGATAGTATATTTATAAATACAAATTTAGGTGCTAGTGTTTATTTTTATAAAACTGTAATAAAAGGGGACTTAAGGTAAAATAGAAAATAAATAAAAAAGAAACAACCCCACTTATTGGGCGAGCAGCCCATGTACCTGTGACCGCCCACCGAGACCCAGCCAGTCCTCCTTATCCCCCACTCCTGAAACCCTAGAGCCCCACCCCTTCCCCCACCCACGATCCCACCTCCCTCAGTAGCCGTCCTGGGAGGCGCACGACCCCATCGCTCTCCCCACTCCCCTCGCTCTCTTCCTCACCCCCCCACTCGAGGCCTCGATCCGGATCAGGGGCAAGCTGCGCCCGACCCGTCGACCAACCCCCTCCCCGTCACTCCTCGTCTCTCCCTCCCCGGTTACCGTCGGATCGGGGCCGACCCTGCGATCGTCGCCCTTGCCGCTTCGACCCGCCCCCGCCCAAGCGACCCACCGCCGCGGATCGCCCCGCCCGGCGACCCGCCCGCCGCGGATCGCCCCGCCCAGCGACCCGCAGCGCGGATCGACCCGTCGCCGGCCGTCCTCGACCTGTCGCCGACCACCTCTCCCCGCCCTCCTGCCGCTCGATCCGTATGGATGGGGGCTCGATCCGCGCTGCCGCCCGGCGCCGCCCGGCTCGTGCTCCGAGCCCAGCGCGCCGGCGACCCTACGCGGTGGGCGAGCCACCTCTGACGACGAACCCCCCCCTCTCCCTCGCGCCGTGCCACGCCTCTTCCCTCACGGACCCGATATAAATCGCCCGTCACCTCGTCGCATGGGACGCCATCACCGGCCTGCTTCCTCCCGTCGCCCGGTCGTCCCGTCGACCCCTCGACCCCCTGCCCCCTGACCACCTTACCCCTGTGAGGCCCTCCTCCTTCTCGCTCCTCACGCCGTCCGCTCATCAGCGCCCGCCGCCTCGTCGTCCACTGGTCACGTTCGCCGTGCCGCCGTCGGCACAAGCCATCGCTGCCTTGAGCCGCACAACCTCGGCCTCGTCCGCCGCTCCCACAGTGGCGCCCGCTGCCGCCGAAGTGCTCCCCACCCCCAGTGGCCTCGAACACCTGCGCTTGCACACGTCGCCGCTGAAGCCACTATGGTCTATGACACGGGGCCCCATGCCCTGTTAAAAAAGCGAAAATTAAAAGAAATGAAAATGTAATTAATAAAAACATTAATTAATTAATGAATTAATTAGTAAAATAATTAAGTTAATTAATCATGTTTAAATTAATCTAATCAATTAGTTAATTTAATTAGCGATAATCAATCAGCTAAACCCTACTTAAACTAAAAAGTGTATGACATGCGGGACCCACACGTTGTTGACTCAGATCAAGCTTGCTGATTGACTCTTGGCGTCGGCATGTTGTCATCTTGATGTCATCTTTCACTATGCAGATAATGTTGAGATAAATAATTAAATAAATCCACGAAAATGATTTAAATCTTCTAAAATTAATAGAAAATAAGCGTAGCTCGATGAAAAACTTTATACATGAAAGTTGCTCGAGCAACGACGGCGAATCCGGATCATAACCCGTTCATCGCCACACATCCCTAGCATATCGAACATGGAACTTTCCCCTCGGTCCGTCGGAAAAGCGGCTGCAAGAGGATACTTTCCGGATGTTTCCCCACCGTCGGTATCACGTACTACGCGATAAGGAATACACCTAACAGCGTGTTGTCTCGTTATGTTTGTGATACTTTGTTGGCTCCGTATTCTTTGTTTCCCCCTCTTCTTCCCGGTAGACCCGAGGCCGGCTGATGCCACCAGAGTTCGACTACGGTGTTGGCGACCCCTCTCTCTTGCGGAGCAACAGGCAAGCCCCCCCCTTGATCACCGGATATCGCCTACTCTTCTCTATCTGCTTGCATTAGAGTAGTGTAGCATATTCTTGCTGGATACTCCTTCTTTGCTGCATACTTTGTCCTTGTTACTCTTGTTGTTCCCTACACGCAATCCTATATGCCTAGTATAGGATGCTAGTACTTTCATCTGTGGTATTACATTCTTGTCAAATGCGCCGTGCTATACTATCGGGCCGTGATCACTCGGGAGGTGATCACGGGTATATCTATATACTTTATACATGATACAATGGTGGAGACTAAAAGTAAAATTGGTGGTGGAGCACCATGAGTGGATCTTTGTGGCGGAGGCGGCAGGCGGTGAGACCGCCTAGGAGAGAGGTGGGCACAGCCTGTTTGGCGTTCAGCGGATACTTAACAACTTAACAAGATCTTGGTATTTGATCTGGAGTTGGCTCTGAGCTTATCGCACTAACCATCTGGCGGGAGGTAGTTATGGGTATCCGGCGTCGTGGTATCGGTAGAAGCACTTGAGACGTCGTGACGGGCCGAGCGCTTACGGTTGGTTGGAACACACTGCTAGGCTAAAGTGCGCTTCCGGCCGCCCTCGCATAGCGTCTTGGGTGTGCTCGAGGCGATGGCCCCAGACCCTGCTGGCTTAGGTTTGAACCCGGCTGGCCTGGCCTCTGTTGTGCCTAGGTGGGGCTGCAGCGTGTTGATCTTCAGCGGCGGGCATGACCGAGAAGTGTGTGTCGGCCAAATGGGATCAAGCGTCTTTGGGTAAGATGGTGCACCCCTGCGAAGTGGTTAATCTATTGAATAGCCGTGATCTTGATGTGGGGCGACTTGGAGTTGTATCTTGAGCTTATGACAACTAGAAGCGGATACTTGATAAAACACACCCTTCCAAGTGCGGATACAGCGGTGGTCGCTCTCTCGGGGGATCACGAGGAGGGATGGCGGGTAGGATTATTGCTATGTGATGTTACTTGGAGGACTTCAACCTACCCTCCTCTACTGTTGCAAGGCGGTGACGAGCGTAGTCTTGATAAGACTAAGCTATCCCCTCTTATTACGGCATTACGCGATTCGGTCCTTGATTTGGCCCTTTACATATATCGATGCATATGTAGTGTAGCTCCTTGCTTGCAGTACTTTGGATGAGTACTCACGGTTGCCTTGTCCCCCCTTTTCCCCTACCTCTACTCGATTGCTGCAACTGGGCGATGGAGCCCGGGGCGAGGCGCCACCGTCGATGGCGACTACTACTGGAGGTGCCTACTACTATGTGCGGCCAGCGACGACCGGGGAGTAGTTAGGAGGATCGAGGCGGGAGGCTGCGCCTCTTCGATCTGTATCGGTTTGTGCTAGCCTTCTTAAGGCAAACTTGTTTAACTTATATACGTACTCGAGATATTGTTGCTTCCGTGACTTCGTCTATGATCGAGCACTTGTATTCGAGCCCTCGGGCCCGGCTTGTATTATGATGCTTGTATGACTTATTTTATTTGTAGAGTTGGGTTGTGATATCTTCCGTGAGTCCACGATCTTGATCGTACACCATTGCGTGCATGATTAGTGTCACGATTAAATCGAAGGCGTCCTGAACCCGACCACGTGATGCGGGAAGCGGTCCCACTAGAGCTGGTTTGGGAGATTTGGAGCAAGAAGATGGGATATTGAAGAAGCGACATGGCCGTTCGATTAACATGCAGCAGTCCTTCTTTGCTAGAATCGTTTGAATGGACTAAGTTGACAAAGCCAAAGTACCGTCAACCTAGTAGACCCACAAGTCAGCCTCCAAATATGTCCCAAACGAGCATACAACCCGAAATTTCTAGCGATTCAAATTAATTTTAAATCTAAATATACCTTAATTTAAATTTAATGAAATTTTACTACTTTAAAAACAATGAAATTGAAAATATCAAAATCCGAAAGAAAAGCGATTATTTGGGAACTAATTGCACATTTCTTGTGTTTCTTTTCATTTACAGCCCAATTATTATTACTTATAGCCCATTTCTTATTACTTATAGCCCATTTCTTATTACTTATAGCCCATTTTACGGGAAATATGCATCCCTCCTCGTCTTGAAAGATTTCCATTGTGGTGAGCGTGAAAAACAAGTAGGCCTATGTTGGTTATTACGCAAAAAACAAAATAGCTGGCTAGCCTTTTTGAGAAAGGAAAAAAAACAAAATGGGCTGGTCATGTGCTAAACATATGAAATAAAAGCACAGGCTAGGCAGACCCCGGGTCCCATACAACCAGTTGATACCCTTCTCCGTCACGAAAAACAAAATTACTGCTTGCAGCGGCTGGGTCCCTACATTCATCCTCACCATGTACGGTCATTACCTTATTCCTCTCGGTTGTTGACCATGTTGACACACACGGAGCGGCGCCCGCAGTGGCGAACCAAGGTGGAGGGCGATGGTGAGGCCTCGAACGAGGAACCAACGAGGGCAGGGAAAATCACAGACCAGCCGTGGGGCGGGCTGCGGTGATCTCTTGGTGCTGGTTTAGCTTTGGCGGCTCGAGGAAGAAGAGGCGAAGAAGCGACAGGGCGTTGAATGTCAATCCAGCGGTCAAGTTGGCACAATTGTTTTTGACTAAGTGGACACCAAGTAGCATAATTTTTTATATATAGGAAGAAAGCTGCGAGGAAAATCGTTCGTGCCGTCCTCCTCACGAGGCGTTACGCCACATAAGTGACTAGCACCCTTGGTTTTCAACCGAGAGGTCTTGGGTTGAGTCGAGGAACTCTCAATTTTGTCCTCCTTCCTTCCTCACAAAAAGACAAAGAAAATCAAAGACTTGGGAAGGCGTCTGAGAACAAGCTAGTGTACCCGATAAAGAGGCGTTGCGAGTTTTAGAAAAAAGAAAAGGCGTGCTCACTGTGGCTGGTTCGAATCCAAACCTAGACTATGACTATATATGGTGCTATGCTACTACGCAAGTAATGAAACCGACATATCCAATGTTAGCTTCTCCTCTTCTCTACTTACTGCGCCTAGCATCGAGAAGCTGCAGCGCGCATGCAACCATGTTAGCTGGCTGCTCGTCCACTGCTCTTGACGAGCAACAACGAATATCGTAAGTCGCCACCCATTACCACCATTGCATGTGGGTCTCATCACACCCCGGCACACACGCTTTGGCCGATTGCTCGCATCGCAACCGCTGCCGTTGGTGTGGTGCCCTTCTTGCAAATCACGTGGAGTCATCATGGCGTCTCAACCACAATCCATAACCAACCCGAGTCTTCTACAAATGCCGAATCATGGGGTAATAATATGTTTAAGTGTTGTTCTCTGCTTTCGGTTGCTAATTTTTAATAGTTTGGTTGATGATCTTCCAATTTGATTAAATGCGAGAAAGGGAAGATTAGTGTGATTTGTATTTACGGGAGATTCTTGATGTGGGGAATGCAACTTCGCTGATTATTTGGTTAGTGAGGAATCCCAATACCGCAGCTTGGGGTGTTGGACAAATGGCTGAAGGAGCAGCGAGAAGAGGAAGATCACGAGCGAGAAGGTTAAAGATCGCAGTTCCTCTGATCATGGCCAAGCAAGAAGCTCTTTGAGCGGCCTTGCGACAATGAGGAGATGAAAGAGCTTGTGAAGATAATGGGCAAAATCGATGTGCTCTGTAGGATGATTGTCTCTTTATTTGCGATGTATGTAGCACTTTCGTGATGTATTAAATTGGCTCACGACATGAGCACTTTCTTTGAAACTAGTAATGAATGAAACACATGTAGCAGGTTGGGCGTAGTGTTGTGAACATCTAATGATTTCTATTAAAGGAAATCAGGGGTATCCTTTTGCTCATATAAATAAATAAATAGCGAGAGACCACAGTCAATCAGCTTTGTTCTCATTCGAAGGCGTCGAGCAAATTGCAGTCAACAACAAACTATGTCATCAAATTCAAGTTTCATAGCCAAATATGAGTACAACTAAACAACAATGTCATCATGTTTATTTGTCATAAAATCACCAAACACAAATCAGCATACATAACAAGTGATGTTCTCGAGCAAAATACTAAACAACATGTTCATCAGGTTTGAGTTGTCATAGAAAACACAATTTCACATAGTAGATAGAAAGCGTCTTATAGCGAGGCAAATCGACAAAAGCAATGTAATCATCATCCCAGCGGCGGCGTCAACATCTTAGCCATGTGTATCGGTCTGAATCGTAATTCCCCACGGTGTCATCTTCTTCTTCGTCCTCAACATCCTCGAACATTGGCTTCTTAATCAACTCTTGTATGTCCACGGCCACGACGAAGCAATCTTTTCGCCGGTGTCATTGGCGTGATGGTTCTCAAAGATATTAGGAACATTTGTGTTATCTTGTACATCGGGGCAGTGTAAGCATCATCTTGTTGTGCAACTTCATTAAGCAATTCCTCTGCTCAAACCTTTGCAATACTCTCCGATCATCGCTACGTGCAAATGTGTCTTCCAGAAAAATATCTGTGTTGCTTGTTTGCCAAAATAAAAGGCTCGTTGATGCGGTATGCGCCTTGACATTGATGGATTTGAAATAATCATCAGCTTTGGGTTACGCAATCACGGAAAACAGGTTATACCAGCAGCGGCTGTGAGAACCACACACGATGATCCTCGGCGGAGATATCTTGGCAAGCTGAACAATGTACTGTTATGTTAGCATACATTTCAGTTCTCTCTTTGTCATATGTATCCGTGCTCATGATGGCACTTTGTTTTGTGTCTTCATGCCTTCGTCTCGTGCAAAGGGTGTTGTAGCGCACATCTTCAACAACAAGATTCATAATGTCTTACCAGTATCAAGACCCATTGCTAGTGAGTAAAGGGCATCATGAACTACCTGCCCATCCTCCGCATTTTCTTAACCTATGGTTAGAAAATAGACAAGCTGATCATCTTATGTACTCAATATATTAAAAAAAGCGGCAGATTGCACTTCAAAAGCTTACATGGTTCTTGAACCATTTATAAATCCTGCCATAACGGTTTGTCAATGTTTCTTGGATTTTGCGGCGATAACTCCTCTTTGTAGATCTTTGCACAACATAGTGATCGCGTCAAACATCTAAATATATAAGAATGTGCTGCAAGTTTAGTAGATTCGATGTATAAGCTGCGATCTTGCACTTACTTGATATAAGGTAGTATCTCGGGACGGTTATTCAACACATACCAAACCATTTTGTCCAAATCTTTAGGTTTGTCCTCTTGTCGACTCTTCACTAACTTGAGCAGAATAATCGAAAACATTGAGCCAGGATTGTCTTCACCCACCTCTTTGCTAAGCTGATCAATTGTTTCAATGTATTTTGAGCAGAATGTCAGCAACAGCAGCAATGTAGGCCTCTGCAATGGAACCCTCGGGTCTAGCTCTGTTCCTAACATAGCCCTTGAAAGTGCCTAGCCGCCTTTCAATAGGGTACATCCAACCATCTTGTCTTGGACCTCTAAGTAGTGCCTCATCGGTAGTTGAACAGCCAAATGCACCATCACATCAAGAAGGCTGGAGGATATATCTTCTCAAGGTCTCATAGGATAGTTGGTATCTTGTCTCTAAGGCAGCTCCAAAGCATCTATCTGATATTTCTCTGCGAGTTCCTTGAAGAATTGTCCCAACTCTGCAACTTTTCTGTATAAGTCGAGTGACCCAATCCTCTAAGGATAACAGTAAAACCCTTTGAAGTAGGGCGTGGCAGGTCATGAGTTTTCAACCCTTGTACCTTGTTTCCATCTCCCTGCTGACTCTCCTTTCGGGGTTGGAAGCAAATCCATGTGGGAATCTCACATGTGTGCGGGACCTCATGAAATTCTTTTCTTTTACCTTGTCCAAGGCATACAGTGGTGCCATATCCATGGTTTACCTTCATCTTGCACCTGCAAATCCTTTCGATACGGTGTGTCAAATCAATCCTAGATTTTAAGGTATCTTTTGTCTTGCCTTCAATGTTAGGAAGTGTGCCGATAATCTTGTCACATATATTTTTCTCGATGTGCATCACATCAAGATTATCATGAGATCCAAATCTTTCCAATACTCCAAGTCCCTAAAGTGGACCTGCGGGTAAACAATAATCTCTCTTCTACGTGCCACGCTTCCTTTTCCGCTACATTACGGGATGGTTTCACGGTGTAATATACTGACCTTCTCTAATTCCACTTGCAACTCATCGGCGGTGAGCCTCTTTGGCGCATCACGGCTTTCATGCTTGCATTGAACACATGTCTTGGGTATTTTCTAGGATGCGGCTTGTCCTTGGCAAGGAAATGGCGGTGTCAATGTAACAGATCTTGCTAAGTATTGCGTATGACGGAGTTCTGTCAATGAACACATGCATTGTAACCATGTGTCGTTAAGCGACGTAGTGCCCAAAGCGAATAATCATGGATGCAAATTACAACAACACAGAAAGAAATTAGCTGGTGGGCTGCTATATAGGTCTCGGTGAAAACCCTTCCATAGCTGTTGAAGTTCCTCCACAAGAGGCTCCATGAACAAATCAAAATCCTTTCCGGGACTTTTTGGACTGGGATGAGCAAGGCCATCATGTAGTTTGATTCTTTGGTGCGGACATTTGGAGGCATGTTGTGAGGATAACAAGCTTGAGCCACATGCTATATGTGGCGCTCACGGTGGCCAAATGGGTTAAATCCATCGAAGCAAAGCCAAGTCTAATGTTTCTCGGGTCACGAGAAAACTCTTTGTGTTTATCATTGAAGCTTTTCCACTCACTACCATGAGATGGATGGCTCATTACATTCGATCTCTGTACTCCTGGTTCCTAGAATGCCACGGTACATCCTCTCTTGTTTGACATCATGAAACAACCTCTGCAATCTTGGTGTAATTGGAAAATGTCTGAGAACATTATGAGGAACCCTCTTCACAGCATCGCCATCTTTCCATCTTGATGATTTGCATTTGGGCATTCACTTAAGTTGGCATAATCCTTAGGAGCAGAACACAATTATTCTTACAAACATGGATCATATCATATCCAATTCCAACTGCACGAAGGAAATTCTTCATTTTATTGTAGGTGTGTGGCTCGAGGCGCATGTCAGGGAAAGATTTGTGGAAAGCAGCAACATCGCATCGAATGATTTGTTGGTCATCCCTCGGATGTCTTCACCTAAAGAAAGGTGACCATAGCTGAGAATCTTGACAGCTTATTTCACAGGATGATGCAGCGTTGCATTGTTCCAACATGCGGGCCCACCATTTTCTTCTGCGGTGAAAGTTCACGAAATGCACGAGCATTTAGTAGCATTATTTCAATGTTGGTCAAACTCATGGCTCCGCTACCACCACCTCCTCCTCCTCTTCCACACGAGCATCGAGGCGAGATCAAGATGGTGATCGCTGCTTCCCGTAAGTCAATAACATTGGCGTTCACAGCTTCACCATGATGAACCCACCTAGTATATGTGACCGACATCCCATACAAGTATAGATGATTTTGCACAGTTGGTACAGGGTCTTATAACTGAATTCATACAAACTGCTACAGGCGAGCACATCTCATTTGGACCACCGTACTCAGCTCGATAAAGTTCATGAAGGTTTCAACCCCTCGACATATGCAGCGGAGAATCTTGAGCGAAGTTATCCAAGTCTGTCCATCATTAGACATACAAATTAGTTCTTCTACTAGATATTACAGGAAAAACATATATGCTTTTTATGAAGTCGAGAAAAAAAATACCTAGGTCGATGTCTAAAGCTATGGCAAGATATTTGAATGAGCAGATCTAAATAATGAAATATATGTAAAGCTAATTCAGCAAACAGATTTGAGTGCTAAATTATGGCGAGTTGTTTCAGCGGTCAATGAGGCGAGCACACATCCATCGAACTATCAAAGGCCATCGCAGCAACAAAGATCGAGTATAAAGCGGTGTAGAGCTATTTCACCTAACATATTGGCTACTAGACCATGGCAATCTAAGTCACAATAAATATATGGCAGGATATTTTAGCAACTAATCGGCCTTGGCATGCCATCTCAGCTAAGCAGATTGAGTGCGGAGAACGAACGAGAAGCTTCTTAAGCGAGCATATTGATAGTAAAATACTTGACAAGCAGTTGAGATTAACAACGTCTATCGGCTAACATTCAGCGCTACACCGACATGAGCGGGGCCTCGGTCTAGAATCGGCGTACCGTGGGGAGAAAGACCGACGTGCGTCTCCACCTGACGTCGCCCGGCGGTGGCGGCGCTGACCGCCGTCGCCTCCACAAGAATGTAGCCGGAGGTGGCGGCGACTAGAGGGCGGCGATCTCTGAGGCGAACTATGGGGCGAGAGGATCGTCATCGTCCCCTCGACGAACCGTGGCACCGACATGTCGGCGGCGGCGGGAGGCGGCTTTGGCGGGCGAATGGAGTGGAGGGGGCGTGGGAGAGGGTTTGGGGAATATTTGGCGAAGAAGGCGGTTGAATCGGTTTGGGGAATTTTTGTGTGTGGGGGAGGATTTTTTGTGCGGTGGGCGAGGTGAGTTTGGCGCATGGTCGGTTTCTCAAGTGTAGTCCGTGTGTGGTGAAGAGCAAGGCGAAGCGCGTTTACGTTTGCGTGAGCGATGTGCAGGACGAGCGTGTGTGGGGTGCAATCACGACCCTTGACGGAGTCTTTGTGAGTATACCGCCTTTTTCCTTTTAAACTAGGTGCTTCGCCCCTCAAAAAAATGTTGCTTCTGCGATCCATCGATACTACTACTAGTAATCCGGTAATCCCGACTAAAGCAGCGGCGGGTCTTTTCCCGTGCGATATCTTTGGGAGAGTTGGCTTAGTTGGGTTTTTTAGATTTGTCTCGGTTCAATAAAAGCAGAGTTGGTGATGATGGTGTGCTGTCATCCTGCAATATAGGCCGTCCGATCTATATCTAACGGATAGGAAGGAAACTATGACAATTTACCGCACTCCTCTCCACATTTGAGATAAGGCTTTCCCTCGGTCATCCTTTTCTCCCACAAGATCTTGATCTTCCATGCAGCATACGGGCATCTTGCTAGTACTCCTACAATATATATATTATTGTGAAAGTTCATATACACGGCGAGATTAATGCAAACACGACAACTTTTCATTACATTTGAACTTTTATAGGACAGAAAAATAAAAAAAACCCGACCCTAAACCTATTCTCTGGTGACCGGCGTCCTCCATCTCGATCTCTATGTATGGGGGCGGGGTTCAAGACCCGTGAAGTGAAGGTGCGGTCTCGGTGAGGAAGAGTAGAACCAGGATACGGACGGCGGTTGGCACACCATGCCCTGCCGCCTCCATGCCCTACTCATCCTCGGAGAGTCCCGACCTCGGCGGTGCGGGCGTTGGGCGGCGGCAAGTAGAGGCGCGGTGGCGGTGCTCCGTCGTCGGCCGCCAGCGTGGCCACCGCTGTCTTGATGTAGCGTCCAGCGTCCGCTACGCTGCTATTGCATCGCGAGAGGTGACTTGGCGAGGCGGCGACCTCGAGCTTCATCCCGAAGACAAGCTCTCCGCGGGCGTTCGCACTTGCGGTCATGGCGGATGTGGTGCGGTAGGAGGATGATCGCGCTATGTTGTGGAGGTTAGCTGGGCGTTGCCGCTTTAAGTAAGCGCATTCGGTGAATAGCGTCCGTGTGCGTCATTAAGTCGCGGAGTTGGTTCCTCGGACGCAGAGCCTCTTTGATGACGCATCTGAGCAGATGGCATGAATGCGGGCAGGTGGCGCCCGGTGGGAAACGCACCATGCGGGTTGCGAGTGCGAGGCTTTGGTGTGCGGGTAGTCGATTTGCGGTCGTGGTAGCGTTGGAGATGCCCTTTGCTCAATCGATCCCGCATGTCATTGAAAAAGCAAAGGCGACCGGCATGGTCTCAGGTCGAGAGGATGCAGTTGGCGCTACACCACTCCAGCAGACGTCGCGGCGCCCGTGCATCCTCGACGAGCCAGGTGTTGGGGTGTGTTTGGATTGTGGCCAAAGTGCACCTTACCAAAATTTTGGTCATGACCCAAAGATTGGTCTTTGTTTGGATGGTTGCCATTTTTTTGGCATGCCAATGAACTCTAGCCAACTCTAGTTCATTTTACTTGCCAATGTCGGCCAAATCATGGGCAACCAATACCTCAACCAAAATTTTGGTCATGACCCAAAGATTGGTCTTTGTTTGGATGGTTGCCATTTCTTTGGCATGCCAACAAACTCTAGCCAACTCTAGTTCATTTTTCTTGCCAATGTCGGCCAAATCATGGGCAACCAATACCTCAACCAAAATTTTGGCTACCCAATGCTTTGATGGGGCAACCTTGGGCACAAACCAAACATACGTTGGTAGGTGCCACAACACTAACGCATACCCTCGGCACCTGAAACCGACCGTGTCTATCGGCGATATGGCGTGTCGCGCTCACATGATCGCTGTGTCGAGGCGGTCTTGGAGCTGCGCCCGTTGTTGGCCCTAATGACCCAAATGAGCGGTTGTCGGTGGTGAGGAGGTCGTGGGCCAGCTCCTCCATTGGACTAGTCTGCGCTCACGTCGTCCCGGCGGTGTGCCCCATGTCGGTTTCCCTATTTTCCGGCCATATTCGGCGTCGATGCTCCGCGTTGCGCATTAGGCCTTTCACTATGTAAGCCAGCGAGACAACTTATTGTTTATTTGAGCCGTTCAAGTGTAATCATGTGGCGTTTGCTTATTTCTCATTCCTCTCAACCCTCTTCTCCATCGATCATGTAGCCCTCGATCGAGTCCATCCTCCTGCATGCCTCATTTGAACATTCCGCCAGTACCATTACGCATGTACCCACCTAGTCCTCTTTCAATAGATCTCCGGACCCTGAGATGTAATCGAGAGGAGCAGTGAGAACACGTGATACCTAAAGGCGGATTCAAAATTGAACCGGTGATCATAGCATTACCAAATCATATATAAAGGGCATTCAATGTTCGTTTAGTTTTTGAGCATACAATATACTCCCTCCTATCCTTTCTACTTTACATATAAGTTTTATGTGTAGTCAAAGTATCTCTACTATGATAAAAAAGGTATCGAGATGGTTTCCAATTAGACTATTGACAAGATTAATAGTACTCCCTCCGTCTAGGTGAGTAAGTCATCTTAGGCTGTGCACCGTGACCAAGGAGGAGGGGAAAACGAGAGACATTAATGTTTATTTGCTAATTAATAGTATCGCATGCAATGAACTAACCTTTGCATGTCATGTTTGATAGTCTCGGGTCATTAAAGCATGCACCCTCATCTCTTATGTTGATATGTCAAGAAACAAGAAGCGAGGTAGAAGTTAATGCACAGCGCCCTCGTGTTTTAGGATTATTTGGTTTTATTAAGATGACTTACACACCTAGGCGGAGGAGTACATGAGATGTATAATGTGAAAATTATATCATTGGAAACTCCTTTCACATCTGAAATTGACCATATGCTTTGTGTAAGTTGCATGTCATATATTATTACTCTAACATTTGGTCAAAGTTAGCCTCGAAAAGCGCATTAGACCCTATATGCTTTGTGTAAGTTGCATGTCATATATTATTACTCTAAAATTTGTGTAAGTTGCATTTCATATATTATTACTCTAACATTTGGTCAAAGTAGTATAGTGGAAGTGGATCCTCGGCGTAGGTATCCCTGCCTTACCCTCCTTTCGGTCACTTCTTGGCGGACCCCATGCTTGCTAGGCCCGCATATGGGTTACTCAATGGGTTCGACCACGTCGAGGATCCTCATCAGTAGTATACTCCCTCTGTTTTATTTACTCCGCATAAAATGGAGGAGTGGTGGTATAATAAATGGCGAGGCGGAGGAGGGGCGTCGGTTTGCTCTCAGCTGCGGTCCCTGGCGTCTTAACGCAGAAAGGCAAGCGCGTTCCATTCGGTGGCGGCGTGGAGGTCCAGCGTGCGGGCTGCAGCGAGACGCGACAAAGCGATGTCTGATCAAAACCGATTGACGGTCGTCACGGAACCACTATTCACACGGAACCTTGCTGCTCGGCCTCGCCAGCCACTGCCCTAAAAACCACACCAAATCTCCGGCCTATTCCCCACCTTTCGATCCCTAGCCGCATCAAGCGTCCCCTAGTTCGCGGAAAGCCATGAGTGCGCCGCAAAGATCACTTACTACAAGATCTTGGCGCGGGCGCCGCGCGAAATCGCGGCGGTGGTGATTGCCACGGACCTCCGTTCCCAAGCTTGCTTTGTGGCGGGTCAATCCCGAGTTCTCTGGAGCCAAGCTACGAGGAGGAGAAGCGATCAATGTTCGCTGCTGGAGGCGGCGCGAAGGCCCCGATGGGTATGAGGCGATGGGCGTCGACTTCGTGCGGCGTCGAGTCCCCCATGGTGCAGGCGGACCAGGTGGTTCAACATGGCGATACTAAAGAGGAGACCGGGAGGCGGAGAGGCTCAACTTCGGCGAAGCAGCGCGCCGCTGCCGCCGAGGCTCTCCTGCAAAGCGGAACGGATGTCGTGGATGTGAACCAGGCGGCGGAGGCTCAACTTGAGGCAAAGTCGCGGATACGCTGCCATCGAGGCCCTCCTGCGGCGGAACGGACGTCTGGACATGGGCGGAGAGGCTCGACTTCGATGCGAAGCGGCGGATGCCGCTCCCATCAGCGCCCTCTGCGGGAGGCTGGAAGTCTGGACTTGAACCAGGCGGCGGAGGCTCGACTCAGCAGCGGGCGCGGATGCGCTGCCGCCGAGGCCCTCCTGCGGGCGGAGGCGGGCGTCCTCGACTTGACACGGGCTGTGCTCTCATCCATGCGAGGCGCCCTTGCCGCTCGCTTGAACAAGTGGCTGGAGGCCGGCGACAACCAGCTGCGGAGACACACGTCGGCGGCGGCGGCTGGTTCGCGCCCGGCTGCCAAAACGATGAGGCCGTCTCTTTCATGACGGTGATAGTTTTTTCTTTATGTTGTTGTTTTATGGATCTTTTGCTGTGTAAAAACATATATTTGTTATGCAAGTCGCCTAACTTGGGTCGAGTCTACCATTTCGGCGGTTGGATGAATATCCTCGTCTGCTAACCCTTCTTTCCTTCATCCTCACCTCTTCTTCTTCCCCAGCAGACCACCGCTGGGCAGGCCGTCACGGATACTCCCCAACATGCGGTTGGATAAACATACTCTATGAAAGAAAATTATGTGTCGCGATAGGATGGCTGAGTTTGGTTTGTTCACATGCGACATCACGTGTCGATTGGTGTGTTCCCTTGGTTGGGTTTGCAGCGTGCACGAGGAAGCGTGTGTGAGGTGCGGTGCGACCGCAGCGTGCACGAGGCGACCGTGTGAGGGGTGTGGTGCGACCCTTGACAGCCGTGCTTAAGTGTACCTCCTTCTCATTTTGAAAACTTTAGGCAAGCTTGGCAAAAATGTGTGGCGAAGTTTGGCAATGCAAGGCCTAGACCCAAACAGCGATAAGTAAGTGCGTACTAGGGTAGTAGTGTTAAAAAAGAAAGGCGGGGTTTTCCTTCACGGGATTTAATCGATACAAATCCTCGTTTCACGTGTCAATTAATGCGTATTTTTTTTGAAAGACCAAAGAGCTAACCATCTCACTCCTCATCGTTTGATTAATGCAGCGCCATGCAAGCGAACCTTCTCACTTCGCATGCATGCGGGGATATTAATGTCCTTGGTTGCTAACCCCATCAATTTTGCCTCGATTAGTGTTAGTGGCCCTTTGCAAATTGTAATTTTGATATATACTATCCTTGTGTACAAAAAATGGGGTAGTAACTATATTTGAATTCCTTGCCCATTGCGGTGGCGTCGACAATTTTTTTGTGGTTTGGCGAAGTCGTTCGACGAGAGAACACCATTGAGGAGACCACGGTGAAAGTGGATTCACGTGAGTGCCGCTTGCAAACCGAGAATACCGCCTTATTTGCATCTAGAAAGTCCTTTAGTAGTACTACTACTAGGAGTACTAGTGTGGTGAGATGGTTTCTCGAAGAAGACGATGGAGAAGCGGAGACAGCGAAGAGTGAAATGATGGTTGCTTCATCCGTGCTTTGTGATTTGACACCTCACTGCTTTGTGATTTGTGATAGAAGGGATAGGGGAGTAGACTACATGCTCTATCTGTACTACGTGCGTCCAAGCATGGGAGAAAGAGGAGGCGTTTCATTTTCTATTCCTTCAATCAATCAATCAATCGAGAAGCTTGGTTCCATCTTTTGGCTTTGGCAACACCTCCACAAATGGTTCCCACGATGCCAAAGCTATTTTCACATTTGGCTACACATTGTGGATGCCCTTAACCGTACCACTTGGTTTTTGCTCCTGTGTGCTATCTATGCAAATCTCAATTATATTGATCTAAAATTATAAAATCAAAGATTAGTAAAAAGGAGGTGATTTTGCAGCGGATGGCGGGGAGGTTTCTTATTTTAGGAGGGCGTTGTCTGGCGGTTTTGCTAACATGCGGTCCCCGTGTGGATGCTTTACCAAGCGATCCGCGTCCCACATGAAGCGAGAACAACGGCGAAGCAACCGTGGTTAAGTTGAAGAAGATGAGGAGAAGCGGATTCAGCAACAAGTGAAATGATGGTTACCGTCCCTCCAACTTATTTTTTAGCATTATTACCGTCCCTCCAACTTAGCTGCGGGAAGGTGCAGCTTTGTGATTTGCGCCTCATTGCTCATTACTACGCGGCACCATGGTAGGGGTGCTTCACCCGGCTGCTCTGCCTTGTATTCGGTATGGCACATGGACTGGTAGCTTGATGTCCCATGTGGCGAAAGGACTAGAAGATTTATGAAGCGGCGCTCACTCTTCTGACGGAGGTAGGCGACCTGACGACCAGTGAACTGTCACTTGTACTATATAGTACTATAGTTTTTTGCTGTTCGCATAATCCATCGATACAAACCCGATTAAGCGAGGAAAGGCGAGATTTTTCCCTTGGTGATAATCTTGGCCATACATTTCAAAGGCAATTTTAATGTGTGCAAACTGAATAATTATAAGTAACAATATGATATCTAGTAAAACTAAAAACACATATGATTTATTGGGTTAGAGTGTAGTAGTAGTGCTGTATTGCATAGTTGTTAGATGTAACATGCGAGCGTGTAGAGATGTAGTTTTGGAGGGCCTCTGAGAGAAAAGCGTATCACAGTCTTGAACTTGAAGAATAAGCTGATTCGGTCACTATATCGTTTTGCGGTGATTATCCGGTCACTTGCTTCAGTTCAGCATCGGATTGCACTCTGATGACCCGCAAATAGTCTGCGTGGCGCCATGTTGACTAGTTAAATTGACCATGTTCCTTGTGGGTCCCACCTGTCGATTCGCATAGGGAAAATGTCGGATAAACACAAATTCTGTGGTAGCGACAAGGCTCCAACCGTGTAGTGAGAATCAGCCTGGTTGTGTATGTGTTTGTCTTCGGGGCTGTGATGCGTGTGCGCATGCATGTGTAGGTTGAGCACTTGGCGTGAGAGTGTGTGTTGGTTGTGTGGTGTCTTGGTGTGTGGATGCATGCATGCGTGTATGCGTGTGAGTGTTGCGTGCGTGCATGGCTGCGTGTGTCGCGTGTGAGTGTTGCGTGCGTGCGTGGGTGCATGTGTTTGTGTGAGTGTTGCGTGGATGCAGGATTACGTGTGCATGCGTGCGTGTGTGTATAATCACCACACAGCTCCTGTGTGTTAAAATAGGCGGCTCAGACATACCAATACAAGGCCACCTTGTCCGCTGTGCCCGCGGTCATGACTTGAACCACCGTCAAAATATTTTTTGTTGTTGTTTGTTTTCATTCTTACTAGCAAGATGCCCGTGCGTTGCCGCGTAACATCAAGATGCATTCATATGACTTGTTTATCTTGTGAGAGAAAAGGATGAATGAGGAAGGCCTTATTTGCAAATGTGGAGAGGTGTGTGGGTACCTTTTGCAAAATTGCCATAGTTTCTTTCCTATCAGTCGAGATATAAATCGGATGACCTATATTCAGGGATGGCAGGCACACCATCATCATCAACTCTATTTTTTATAAGAGTGTATTTTATGTATTTTATAAAGTGTATGAATGTAGAGTAGATACAAGTCGGCAATGGGCACGATGGTAGTGAGATAATGTGATGCAACACTAGAATTGCCACGTGGAGCCGTTTAAGCTGGTCAACTAGTCATGTCATGAGCAAATACAAAGTTGTTATCGGTGAGCCGTGGTATATAATAACCACTAAACATAAGCGGTGACCGTAATGAGTGGATTATGAAGTCCAATGTATGTATCATGCTTCCTCTTCAAATATAATGATCGTCATTGCATATATCGCGAGAGAAAGATGAAACAGCGTGAATAATTTACTGGGGCTTACTTTTAGAGGACACGGAGATAGTTTTGTGTGTGCACATCGTGAAAAGGCGTCTGAGGTATCACGATGGAGAGAGATGCTCTCGTTTCTCTTTATTATGAATAACTTTGTATATAGTATAAAATATACAAAATTCAACATGTCTTGGAATAAATATCATTGTGGGCACCATCGCAATTACAAATTAAGCGTTAAATACTCCTCCATATAACTTTGTAATGTTGTATATATGTAGAAACTCTAAAATAATTTTTTGGCCACACTTTATTCAAAAGGAATGTTGTATGAAATAAGCGTGAAGAAGGCTTTTTAGATCAATGAGGTCGTGATGTAACATGTGTGAATGTGTAGTTGATGCATTTTAGGCGGGGCCTAGAGAGGTATGTGTGTGTATTACATGTCGAGGAGGCATGGATAGAGGGCCGACAGGCGTGGGAGAGATACGAGAAATGAGGTGGTCTAGAGAGAGAGATATGGCGTCCACGACAAGAGATTCCATTCCCTTAGTGTGTGTATATGCAGGGGAGGAATAGAGGCACCGGGAGAAATTTTTACATATGTGTGGTGTTTGTGTTGGTATGTGTGGGTGTGAGAAGATGATGAGACATGGGGGCGGGAGGGTGTGTCACGCATGAGGTCAGTGGGTGAGGTGAGGCCCTTAGTTCGGTTCCATCCCTCGCCACATTGGTGGCCCATGACACATTTAGGAAGACCCATGGATGACTAGTCGTTACAAGACAAAGATAAGCAGAATTGTGAAGGACTCCGTGTGTGTAACATCCCAAATTTTCCTATTTGGAATGTTTTTACAATTATAGCTAAGCATCCTATGCATCCTGTTTGAATTTGATTGTCTTTTGAAGTTTGAGCAAGTTGAGTTTTGAATTTGAATTTCAAACTTTGGCATGTGAAAACAATTCAAAAACTAAGCACAATAAATACTTGATCAAAAGTATGAGAGGAGCAAACATGACACTCCAAAATATCGAGAGGAAACAATGCCAAAAGTTTTGAATTCAAATCTGAAATTTTATTTGAATTTAAAAAATAGATTTTATGAAGTTTGGATTTTGCCTTTGGAAAAATGTTCAAATGAAAGAATATTCCCGATCATTTGGTATATATATACCCTATATAAAATATTTATAGCTAAGGTTTTATTTTTGGTTTTGTTTTAATTAAAAAATAAAAAGAAAACCCAGGCGCCACGAACCAGGCGAAACCCAGCCAGCCACCTCACCCGGCGGCTGGCCCAAGCCAACCAGTGAGCCCGCCCAGCTGAGCCAGGCCGACCAGGAGCCAGCCAGGGTAAGCCCGCGCCCCCCTCGCCCAGAAACCCCGAGGCTTGATCGGCCACCCGTTCCTCCCCTCTCTCTCTCAGCGACCCGCGGGCCCGCCCGTCTTCTTCCCCTCGCCCAAGCCACGGCTCGCCGGGAGATCCAGGATCGAAGGATCCCAGGATTCCCAAGCTTGCCGATGCCCTTCAATCATCCCCGACCCCTGGCTATAAAGCCAGGCTCACTTACCCATTCCCCCCTAGCTCATGGACCCCTCTCCTTCTCCTCCAGGCTCACGGGTCCAGAGCTCGCCACCGCCGCCTCAAAGTCGCCGCCCGGCGCCACCACAGATCCCACCCGACCCTCCCAACACTGCCAGAACCACCCCACGACCTCGTGCGCGTCTCCTGGCGACTCATGGCAGAAGCTCCCCGACGCTTGAGGCAGCCTCGGGCACTCTCATGCGCTTGCGCCCGCCGCCGGAGTCAGTAAGCCCAAGCATCCCCTCCACCGTTCGATCCTAGATCTGGGGTTAGGATTAAAGCCCAGAAGAAATATGTTTTATTAGAACCCGGCCGGCCCGAGCGGTTTATTTATTATGATTAGAGTTTATTTTTTAGGGCCGGTTCTTTTAGTTAAACCCTAGAGCCCATTTAGCCTATCTAACGCACAGGGCACAGTTTAGGCCCATTAGGCCTTTTTCTTTTTATTTTGGTTTTCTGTTTTAGCCGAATTGTTTCAAATTTCAAAAATGTATATCTTTTATTCTGTTTAATATTTTTGAGTGATTCTTTTTTTGTTGGATTGCAAATTTTATGTAGTTTCTGAAAAATATATATTTAGCTATGTTAAAAATATTTAAAAATGCTTTAATATTGTTTTAGTCAGAATAGCAAATCTGCTATAACTTTAGTTAGAAAAATTATTTTGCATGATTCTTTTTGCATCACTTTATTTTGATATTGTCAAACCCTAGAAATTAATTTGGGTATTTTAGGATTAATAAATAATTAATTTTAGACAGAATCCAATTAATCCTAATTAATTAACTAGTTCTGTTTTCCTAATTAATTAATTAGTAAAATTAATTTATTTTTAACTTGTGATTAGTTATTCTAGGTTAGTTTCTGTCACTCCATTAGATGAACTTTTATTTATAATTAATAAAAGTTTTTAAATTATTTTCTTAATAGAAATTGGATTAGAGCCTAAAATGAGGTTTATAATAGCTATTTAATTAATTCTTTTTGCTCCTAGTTGCTTAGTTAATCCTTTTACATCAAGTTAACCTAAAACCATGATTAGGTTATTTTAAGGAATTTTGTTTTATAAAAAACTATTTTTTTGTTATTGTTTGGTGTAGGGAAAAACTTTGAATTTGGTTTCTATGAGTTTTCTTTTGGATTTGGTTTTGATTGTTTTGTTGTGCTATGTTACCATTGTCATCTTGTGTGATCCTCTTGCTTTATACTTATTGTGTTATTGTTTGTCTCGGTAGAGTTTAGAGTCTGAAGCTTGCTACTACGACTCTTTAGCTTCGAGGATCATCGGTGAGGCAAGTTTTGATCATGTTATTTCTATACCTATGTTTTGTGCATTAGTAGTTGTCACCACCCACCATTGCATGCAGATAGTGAAATCTTGAAGTCATTAAACTTGAGTAGTATCATGTGGTAGGATGACCAATCCTTGTTATCATGACCCGGGCGTAGTAGTTATTTTGCTATGCTCGTGAAGCAGGATTTGGGATGAGTGAAATTCATAAGCAAGATGTGAGAGTCAATGATGATGACAACCCATGGACTACAATGATCAAGATGGACTTGGAGAAAATCACTCTTTGGGTGGAGGGCGGTTGTGGGCAGGCTGGAGCACCCAGTGGTGGCGGGATGCATGGAAAGCGCCATGACATCCTGCGAGCTTCACCAGCCACGAAGAAGGATGGATGCCCCATGGCCGGAAGCTTACCATGCGGCGCAGGTAATATGGGCTCTGGGTGGGTTGACCCTGTAGTGAAAAGTGGTGGGCCGGTACTCGAGAAGTAGGCGAGCGGTAGGATTGGATGGAGTGCCGCGGTGGCGGAAGAACTCTTTGGAAGACCTGTTTCATTCGTCCGTCTTCAAACACCATGAAGTCGCGAAGACTTTAAAGGAGGAATGATTCTTCTTGAGGAAAATATGCAAACCTCTGCGAGTGTTATAACCTAATCGATTAGCCGTGTCCCGATTCACGGACATTTGAGACCTCTGGACCTTGGAAGTATTCGGATATCTCAACACTTAAAACTAATGAATTAATTTGAGGGTTTATGACTAATAATAATTTGGGAGCGAGATATTGGTTGGCGGAACCATCTCAATAACTACCAATAATTTGTAGTAATTTGCAAATAAGTCCTTTGTAGTAGGATAAAATTGGCTTATCGCGAAATGATGAAACTTAGAGCTCCTGACCAAAAATGCATATAGTGTTAGTAACTTTATTATTGTAAATCCTCTTGACTTGACGACTTATTCCAAAAGCTGACCTACATGGCTACGCGTGTTATGTTGCGAGAGATATATTCGATCGAGGGTGAGGCTCGCTCGCAGCGCTTAGCGATTACCCTTTAGATCGGATGGACTCGCTTACCTTCGGCTTCCGCAGCATTTTAGTTTATTTCTCATGAGTTGGCCTTGAGGCGAATTTATTCCTTGTAATAAAGACTCTATATGAGAATCGATTAATATTGATATTGGTGTGATTGAACTTTGATTACTTTATCGATGTCTTTGTGAGTACAAGCATGATCTTGGGATGGAATACGGAACCGGAGATTTGACCCGATTTTGGGTCGGAGTATTTCTGAGAGATGGTATCGAGCCTACTACTGACCGTAGGATCGTAACCCCTAGGATCGGAAAGCCATAGCAGAGACCATTTACTTTGAACCCCTTTTCATTCTATAATTCTTCCTGTTCTATTACGACTCTTCTCCCTTTGCAACATTCTAGATGGCCGTCGAGTTCACCCCGGTTTTGCTCACGGAGTTACGCTTGGCCGATGAGGCGATGCCCTTTGGAAGGAAGCTGGTCGAGATGGTGAAGGCTGCTTTGAAGATTGCTCGCCCTCGATCCTTTGAAACCCACTAATGCACTTCCGGCGGACACCGCTACAGGATTGAGGTGCATATCCAGGGGAGAACCTTTGGAGGACACACGGAGCCTATCAACTTTGAGTTCACAGAGTTCAAGCTGGATCGCCGGAAGGGCGTGGCGATCTATCGAGCACTTGGACATCTCGAGGAGAATCTGAGCTGAGCTTCGATCCTCCGGACTTCGCCATGGTTTCTCGCGGGGCAAGGAATGGAGATATCATCCGTTACCATCGAGGGCGATTCCACTCTCTCTACATCCAGAGTTTGGAGTGTCTTCTCGGAAGCAGGAGATTCGGACTCGCATGCGTAACTTCGAACACGGGAAGCTTTGTTCCATGGCTGGAGCTGGAGGAGAAAACCTGTATGAACTTCCTTGGCCATGAGGAAGAAATCCACGGACTTCATGGAGATGATCGGCGACACGAAGATGAAGCTTGCGATTGATGAAAAGATGGACTT
Organism: Aegilops longissima; assembly: GCA_021605205.1. Taxonomy (NCBI): domain Eukaryota; kingdom Viridiplantae; phylum Streptophyta; class Magnoliopsida; order Poales; family Poaceae; genus Aegilops; species Aegilops longissima. Next base: position 29,325 of record JAHIAM010020351.1, read on the forward strand.
GGGAGGACCTTTACCAGTGGAGATGAAGCACCCCTCATGAGCAATGACCAGGATTTTGAAGGGAGTACCACTGAAGGAAACCCCAAGAGGAGGCGCCAGCGATGAAGACTTTTGATGCGACCACCATATTATCTTTTATTTCTTTTAAATCGATCAGTTTAGGCGATGTTTTCCTTCGATTAGTCATGAGCTTTTGTAATCGAGTTTGAGCCATGTTTGAGTGGAATGAATAAATGATTGGTGTGTTATGTTTGTGCATTCATATGGGTAGTGTATTTCTCATAGACCATTGTTCTACTCTAATCTTCTCACCCACTCCAAAAACACCGAGATGCCTCAAAGGCAGTGACCTTTGGTTTCACTTGGAGCTCACCCGACTGCTTGACAGAAATGCCCTCATGCAGCTCCTGATTGAGAATCAGAACAACACCGCCAACAATCACCACCACCACCACCACCTTTGTGGACAACTTGACTCGATTTACGAGGTTAAATCACTTGGTGTTCTCTAGTAGCTTACGGCTTGATTGTGGTGACGGCGCTCCAAAGATTGGAAGAGAGCTAGTCACGGTTGGATGCTGTGATCTTTGAGAAGGTGTGTGCAGCGCATCAAGCTGGATGGACCTGCGAGCTTCTTGGTGGGAGAATTACACGCCACTTTTTCCTTGGGTGGCATCACTTGGGATCAATTCAGCGAGGCCTTCCTTTGCTCATGTCTCATCTGGAGCCATGAGTGCGAAGAAGCGTGAGTTCCATAACTTCGCCGGGAAATACGTCTTGTGTACGATGCATTGGAGGAATTCAGCAAGCTTGCTATGCTATGCTGATGATGTGGCCCTTGATGCATGAAGCGGAGGAAGTTCCTTGAGGGACTCAATGATGAATTGAGCATGCAGCTTATTGTGGCTACTTTCAACAACTACCGGGGCTGGTAGAACAAGGCCACCATCACGGAAATAGCAGCCGGCGGATAAAGCCATAGCGGAAGTACAGCGGGGAAGCACAACTCGAGGAGCTCAGGCCGAAGCCCGCTATGCAGTACTCAGGAGGCACACATCCATCACAACCATGGAGGTCATAACCATGGTGGAAATGGAAAACGCGGCAGGACACAACAAGTCAGGGTGGCAATAGCAATGGCAATGGTAATGGCAATCAACACCGTTCTGCCCGGCTCCGAAGGATCTGAGCCCATCACACCTTCAAGTGCGGAAGGCGGGGCACTACATACCGGCTGCCGGAGGCCCAGCGGAGAGCAGGAATGGCAATGGAGGCTCGTGAAGAAGCCCAATCCTTTCCCTCGTGCTCAAGTGAATCACATCGGCGTGGAAGCGTCTATGATCAACCGGACAACTTGTGGTTGGTAAGTTTTATTGAATTCACGTTCAGTTTGGTTTCTCTTTGATTACGGTGCAGCGCATTCATTTCATATCAAGGGTAGTTGTGGATAAATGCGGATTCACGCACTAGAACCCTTAGAATCCCCTCAGCGTCGGTTCAGCGGAGAGGAGAAATGATAGCAGGAGTTTAAGCACATCACGCAAACCTCAACATCGGGAACCACAAATTTCCCGTGGAACTCATAGTGTTGAAACTCGGACCTTGGATGTAATCCTAGGCATGGATTAGTTGTCAAAGTATAAGAGGAACATTGGCTGTGCCGAGCAAGTCTATTACGCTCACCACCCGGGCGGAAGAGGGATCAAGTATGCAGGCGGCGGCCGGATGAAGAATCAGGTGCATTCCCTCACGGGAGTTGTTGGGAGGAAGTACCGATGGTGCAAGATTTTCCCGATGTGTTCCCGGAGGAATTACGGGGAATGCCACCGGGGCGGAGACATTGAGTTTCTGATTGAGTTATTGCGACACAGCCCCAATATCAAGAGACCTTATCGGATGCCACGAATGAGTTGAAAGAGATCAAGGATCAAATAAATGAGTTATTGGAGAAAGGATATATTAAGTCCAAGCTCATCACCTTAGGGAGCCCGGTTCTTTTGGTAGAGAAGAAGGATGGAAGCTTGAGGATGGTTGTGGATTATCGTGCATTGAGAGAAGTAACCATCAAGAACAAGTACCCTCTGCATGATCAATGACTTGTTTGATCGAGCTTGTTGGAACCAAGGTATTCTCTAAGATCGATCTTGATCGGGGTATCATCGATTGAAAATTCGTGAAAAGGATATACCCAAACAGCATTCACCACGGTATGGTTTATCAGAGTATGCCGTCATGTCATTTGGATTGACTAATGCTCCTGCATACTTCATGAATTTGATGAACAAGGTGTTCATGGAGTATTTGGACAAGTTTATGCGTAGTGTTCATCGATGACATATTGATATTCTCAAGCGAGGAAGAGCATAAGGAACATTTGCGTCTGGATTACGGAGAAACGAGAACTATCGGCTATGCCAAATTCAGCAAATGTGAATTTTGGCTAAAGGAAGTTGGATTCCTCGGACATGTTATTTCAGGAGAAGGAATAGCAGTTGATCCATAAAGGTTGAATCGATCACCGATTGGCGATCACCCACCTCGATCAAGGAGATCCATGAGTTTTCTCGGACTCGCGAGGATATTGCTCGGAGGTTCATTGAGAACTTCGAAGATTGCCAAGCCCATGGCGGAAGGCTGTTGAAGAAGGAAGCCAAATATGTTTGGGCGAGGAATGTGAAGCGGTTTCGGGGAGTTGAAGAAGCAGTTGGTCACAGCTCCGGTGTTAATATTGCCGGACATACATAAGGAATACGGAGTCTATTGTGGCAACTTCTCATCAAGACTCGGAGGAAGTATTGATGCGGGAAGGTAAGGTTGTAGCTTATGCCTCCGGACAGCTCTGACCTCATGAGATGAATTATACCACGCATGATTTGGAGTTAGCAGTTGTAGTGCATGCATGTCAAGACACAGAACATTTCCTCATCGAAACCGTTGTGATGTCTATACAGATCTAAAGTTTGAAATATATCTTCTGCATGAAGAATTGAACCTCGGTGGAGGAGATGGCTAGAGTTGATAAAGGACTACGACATGAGGCTGCATTACCACCCGGTAAGGCCAATGTTATAGCGATGCTGAGCCGTAGAGCTATGTGAATACTCTTACTGCGGGAGGATTACCCGGAGTTGATCGATGACCTCGAGAGATCTCCATTGGAGATAGTTCGAAAGGATTTGTTGCAACCACGGAGTTCAGTCCACCTTGACCGAAAGGATTGTGAAGCCGAAGTCGGACAAAGGAAATCGATGAGATAAAGCAAAAGATGGAGGAAGGAAAAGCTAAAAGTTCCGTGGGATGAACGGAATTATATGGTTTGAGGATCGTATTTATGTGCCCAATGATCCAGCTCAGGAAGCTAATTCTTGAGGCTCATGATTCACCGTGCTCGATTCACCCGGCAACACCAAGATGTACGGATTTGAAGCAAAGTTTACGGTGGGCGGTATGAAGAAGGACATTCTGCGTGCGTGGCCGTATCGATGTTTGCCAGCGATGTAAAGGCGAGAACATCATAAGCCGACAGGTTACTTCAACCTTTGCCGATTCCGATTGGAAATGGGAGAAACTTGGTATGGATTTCATCACGATTACCCGACCCGTCGGTTATGATTCTATCGGGTAGTTGATCGTTGACTAAGGTAGCTCACTTCATTCCCGTGAAGACTACCTAACCAGGCCAAGGGCCAAGATATACATGACCAGGATCGTTTCATGGAGTTAGGAAAATCGTGTCGATAGAGGCGCAATTTACCTCAAAGTTTTGGAAGCAAGCATGAAACTTTGGGCCGAGGCTGGAATTAAGCACTTTTCATCCGAGCAGATGGAGACCGAGAGGTCAATCAGATTTCCGAGGACATGTTGAGGCTTGTGGCTGACTATGGGTCTAGCTGGATGATAATTTGTCGGAGTTCTCGAAACAACAGTTATCAATCCGTTTGAAGATGGCCCTTCAAGCTCTATACGGAAGGAGGTGCGGACACCATTCTGGGATAGTGTTGAGATCGATCACTTTTTGTTCCGATCTTATCAAGGATTCCAAGAAAAGTCAAGCTGATTCGAGACCGGCTCAAGATAGCACGCGCGGGAAAGAGCTATGCCGAAAGAAGGAAGGAGGTGACTTACGGGGGGAGACCGAGCATACCTTCGGTGTCTCCCCGTGGATCAAGAGGTTTGGAGTCAAGGAAAGTTAGCACCCGATTCATTGGCCCTACACAATCCTCGAACGCGTGGAGAAGTTGTAAGTTGGAATTGCCGAAGGATTGTCCGGAGTTCATGATGTTTTCCCGTTTTCAAGAAGTGCCATGCCGACATGGCCGATGTTCTAGAGACGGTCCCTAGAGGCCATACAGCAGGATCTAACACAAGGAGAAACCCGTCCGATTCTAGCGCGAGTCACCCCAGAAGGTCATCGTTTTGCAAGGTGTGGAGTCACCACACCGAGGAAGAAGCCACGGGAAGCCAAGAAGATCTTCGCAGACCATCCGCACCTATTTTTAGAACCCAATCTCGAGGGAGATTCATCTTTGGGGGTAACATCCCAAATTTTCCTATTTGGAATGTTTTACAATTATATAAGCATCCTATGCATCCTGTTTGAATTTGATTGTCTTTGAAGTTTGAGCAAGTTGAGTTTTGAATTTGAATTTCAAACTTTGGCATGGGAAACAATTCAAAAACTAAGCCCGATAAATACTTGATCAAAAGTATGAGAGGAGCAAACAACCCCAAAATATCAGGAAACAATGCCAAAAGTTTTGGAATTCAAATCTGAAATTTTATTTGAATTTAAAAAATAGATTTTTATGAAGTTTGATTTTGCCTTTGGAAAATGTTCAAATGAAAGGGAATATTCCCCATCATTTTGGTATATATATACCCTATATAAAATATTTATAGCTAAGGTTTTATTTTTGGTTTTGTTTTAATTAAAAAAAAAAAACCCGGCCAAAGCCACCCAGCCACCCCACCTCACCCTCCTGCCCAACCAAATGAGGCCCCGCCCCGAGCCACCAGCCAGCCCAGCCCCCCTGAAACCCCAGGGTTTCCCACCCGCCCTCCCCCCTCTCTCTCCTCAGGGCCCCCCTCCTTCCCCGCCCAGAGGGTTGGAGATCCACCGGATCCCGGGATCCGGATTCCCACCCCGATGCCCTTCCGATCATCCCCACGGCTATAAAGCCGGGTCCCCCCCATTCCCCCTAGCCGGACCCCTCTCCTTCCCTCCCGAGCTCACCGGGTCCCGAGTCCCACCGCCAAAGTCCCCGCGCCACCCCCGTCCACCCCGACCTCCCAACACCACCAACCACCCGACCCGGCGCGCCTCCCGACGATCAAGCTCCCGGCCCGGGACCCTGGACTCCGCCCGGCCCTGGCCCCCATCCCTCCACCGTCGATCCTAGATCTAGGGTTAGATTAGAAGCCCAAGGGGTATGTTTTTTTAGAAAACCGCCCAACGGTTTATTTATTAGTTAGGTTTATTTTAGCCGGTTTTTTAGTTAAACCCTAGAGCCCATTTAGCCTATCTAACATTAAAGACGTTTAGGCCCATTAGGCCTTTTTCTTTTTTTTTGGTTTTCTGTTTTGCAATTGTTTCAAATTTCAAAATGTATATCTTTTATTCTGTTTAATATTTTTGAGTGATTCTTTTTTGTTGGATTGCAAATTTTATGTAGTTTCAAAAATATATATTTAGCTATGTTAAAAATATTTAAAAATGCTTTAATATTGTTTTAGTGAATAGCAAATCTGCTA
>JAHIAM010020352.1:0-13625 GCA_021605205.1 Aegilops longissima
ATCCGAATCAACTAGGCGTGTCCGATCATCACGTGAGACGGACTAGTCATCATCGATGAACATCTTCATGTTGATCGTATCTACTATCGACTCATGCTCGACCTTTCGGTCTCTCCGTGTTCGAGGCCATGTCTTCACATGCTAGGCTCGTCAAGTTAACCCTAAGTGTTTACTGCGTGTGTAAATCTTGCTTACACCCGTTGTATGTGAGCGTAGAATCCATCACCCGATCATCACGTGGTGCTTAGAAGCGACGAACTGTAGCAGTTGCCGCAGTTAGGGAGAACACTTCTTGAAATTGTTGTAAGGGATCATCTTATTTACTACCGTCGTTCTAAGTAAACAAGATGCATAAACATAATAAACATCACATGCAATTATATATAGTAGTGACATGATATGGCCAATATCATATAGCTCCATTGATCTCCATCTTGAGGGCTCCATGATCATAATCGTCACCGGCATGACACCATGATCTCCATCATCGCAGTCTCCATCATCGTGTCTTCATGAAGTTGTCTAGCCAACTATTACTTCTACTACTATGGCTGCGGTTAGCAATAAAGTAAAAGTAATTACATGGCGTTGTTTAATGACTGCATGGGTCATACAATAAATAAAGACAACTCCTATGGCTCACGCGGTTGTCATACTCATCGACATGCAAGTCGTGAATCCTATTACAAGAACATGATCAATCTCATACATCACATATCATTCATCACATTCTTCTTGGCCATATCACATCACGCATACCTGCAAAACAAGTTAGGCGTCCTCTAATTGTTGTTTGCATGTTTCTGTGGCTGCTATGGGTTTCTAGCAAACGTTTCTTACCTCATAAAACCACAGCGTGATATGCCAATTGCTATTTACCCTTCATAGGACCCTTTTCGCCGAATCCGTTCCGACTAAAGTGGGAGGCGGCACCCGCTAGCCACCTTATACCAAGTGCATGTCGATCAGTGGAACTTTGTCTCACGTGGAAAATGCGTGTAAGGTCGGTCCGGGCCGCTTCATCCCACAATACCGTCGAAACAAGATTGGACTAATAGCAGTAAGCATATTGAACATCATCAACGCCCACAACTACTTTGTGTTCTACTCGTGCAAAGAATCTACATAATAGACCTAGCTCATGATGCCCTTTGTTGGGGAGCGTGGCGAAATTCAAAATTTTCCTACGTGTCACAAGATCTATCTATGGAGAAACTAGCGAGGAAGGAGAGTGCATCTACATACCCTTGTAGATCGTTAAGCGAGCGTTCATGTGAAGCAGGGTTGATGAGTCGTACTCGTCGTGATTCAAATCACGGAGATCCTAGTGCCGAGCAGACCCGGCACCTCCGCGTTCAACACCGTACAGCCGGTGGCGTCTCCCACGCCTTGATCCAGCAAGGAGAGAGGAGAGGTTGAGAAGACTCCATCAAGCAGCAGCACAGCAGGCGTGGTGGTGGTGGAGGCGTGGCAATCCAGCAGGAGGCCAAGCACCACAGGAAGGAGGAAGAGATGCAGGCTGCGCCAACGAGAGAGAAGGTTCTCATGTGTTATGGGCAGCCCAGGCCTCTATTTTATATAGGGAGAGGGAGGGCTGCGCCCCTCTAGGGTTTCCACCCCTACAGGGTGGCGGCCAGCCCTAGATGGGTTTAGGCGGACAAGAAGGAGAGGGGCGCCCACTAGATGGGCCCTAGGGCCATCGCCCCAAGGTTCAACCTCCCGCTCATCCTTAAGCCTTAGGCCCCTTGTGGGGCGCCCCGACCCCACAGGGCTGGTTCCCCCCACACTTGGCCCACTGAACCTCCAGGGCAGGTGGCCCCACTTGGTGGACCCGGGACCCTCCGGTGGTCATTACATCCGAATATCAACCGAAACTTTTCGGTTACCAGCAGGACTTCCATATAAATCTTTACCTCCGGACCATTCCGGAACTCCTCGTGGCGTCAGGATCTCATCCGGGACTCGAACAACATCCGGTAACCACATACAAGCTTCCTATATAACCCTAAGCGTCACCGAACCTTAAGTGTGTAGACCCTACGGGTTGAGGAACAGCGAGACATGGCCGAAGGCGTTCTCGGTCAATAACCAACAGCAGGATCTGGATACCCATGTTGGCTCCCACATGTTCCACGATGATCTCATCGGATGAACCACGATGTCAAGGACTCAATCGATCCGTATACAATTCCCTTTGTCTAGCGATATTGTACTTGCGAGAGATTCGATCGTCGGTATCCGATACCTTGTTCAATCTCGTTACCGGCAAGTCTCTTTACTCGTTCCGTAACACATCATCCGTGATCAACCCCTTGGTCTGCATTGTACACGATATGATGATGTCCTACGAGTGGGCCGGAGATACCTCTCCGTTTACGGGTGACAAATCGATCTCGATCCGGTATCAACCCAATGGTCACTTTCGGAGATACACCGTAGTGCACCTTTATAGTCACCCGATTCACGTTGTGACGTTTGATACACCAAAGCACTCTACGGTATCCGGGGTGCGCGATCTCATGGTCTAAGGAATAGATACTTGACATTGGAAAAGCTCTAGCTCTGAACTACGACCTTTGTGCTGAGCTTAGGATTGGGTCTTGTCCATCACATCATTCTCCTAATGATGTGATCCGATTATCAATGACATCCAATGTCCATGGTGAAGAAACGTAACCATCTATTGATCAACGAGCTAGTCAACTAGAGGCTTACTAGGGACATGGTGTTGTCTATGTATCCACACATGTATTCTGTTTCCGATCAATACAATTATAGCATGAATAATAGCGATTATCATGAACAAGGAAATATAATAATAACTAATTTATTATTGCCTCTAGGGCATATTTCCAACACTTGTCATCAAGCAGTGATGGCGGCGCTCGGCGGAGGCGCTCGAGACCCACTCGATCTTGGCTGCAGAGACTGTTGGCGCCCATCGAAGGCCTTGAGCCTGAGGGCGCTCAGCTGGCCGAAGCAGGCAACCATGAATGCAGCACGGGCAAGAGTTAAGCGTGGCGGTGTGAGCTGCCATCTGTGAAAGAAATTTGGCTTCTAACCATTGATTAACACTAGCACTTAGGAGCAAATTTACCCGGACTAGCCGAAGCGACTGCCGGGAGTTCTTGAGAGGTAGCTCCGCCACTAGAAGCATTTGGAAGCATGTCGCGTCCACTCCCACCGAGAAAGCTGCCCAGCGGCGGCGTCTGACTCCCCGGCCTTGAGATGGACGAGGCCGTTAGTGTGCGCCCGGTTCTGGTGGCCCGGTACGCATCGGCTCGTCCTTGACGATGCGCGGCCATCGCCCGGCATGTATTGGGGCGGAAACGCCCGTCTCGCCACACTGCGAAGAACATCGGGCCCGCCAGGCGGTGATGGATAAACTGAACAAGTATGAAGCGACAGCGTCGCCACATGCGAAGCCGAGCGGTCCGGCAGCTCCTAAACCGGCACTACGGCGTGGTACAGCCAGGCTGCCCGTATTTGAAGTACCGCCCAATCGGAACGATGAACCGACCCTACGCCAAACCATGGCGCGGCGTCCGGGCGCCCGGCGGTGGCGCCCGCAGCGAAGAAAGAACTGGCGAGCGGCTGCCGGCCGCCAGCGGTTCGCCTCTCCATCGGCGTGATGAAGATGGATGCCCTCGGCGGTGGAGGCGGCGGCGACCACCTCGCCTCGCGCCTGCGTGGGCGAGACATCCCCACTCCGCCGCCTATCACGCACGGACACTTTCGGCGGCCGCCTTGGCGGCAGAGAGAGAATCAGTGAAGCGGCGCCTGCCATCGAATCGACCACCTCAACCGATCTCTGGCGCTAGAAGAAGAAAGCGCATTGGGCCGCCTTGTTTCAGCCCACGAATCCGAGATGAGCCCCTTCCCTAAAGGTTCACCCTCCTTGAATCGCCCAAAGTACCGGCTCCGTGAAAGCCGGAGGACGCTGATGCGACTACTCACGACCGTCAGCGACGCGAGCGGCAACAAGCGCGTTCTTAGTGAACTCGTCCGCTCATGCTTCAAGGCTGGCCGGACGTGGCTCAGCAGCTACGAAGCCAAGTAGCATCATGGCAATTTGGGTTGATTTTGTTGGGGGCGTAGTAATTTCAAAAATTTCCTCGCACCACGCAAGACCATGGTGATGGCATAGCAATGAGAGGGGAGAGTGTGCGTCCCGTACCCTCGTGACCAGAAAGCGAGCGTTATAACAACAGCGGTTGATGGTAGTGCGTCTTCACGATCCGACCGATCCAAGCATGCCGAGCGTCACGGCACCTCCGAGTTACGCTGCGTTCAGCTCGATGGCGATCCCGGACTCGATCCAGCAAAGTGTCGGGGATGAGTTCCGTCAACCTGACGGCGTGGTGGCGATGATGATGCTCCACCGGCGAGGCCGCCTAAGCTCATGACGATATGACTTCTCGGCGCGGGGCTTCGCCTAAGCTCGCGACGATATGACCGAAGTGGAATATGGTGGAGGGGGCACCGCTGCGGCTAAGGAGCGATCCGTAGATCAACTTGTGTGTCTGGGGTGCCCCTGCCCCCGTATATAAAGGAGCAAGAAGTGCGGCCAGCCCAAGAGGCGCGCTGGAGAGTCCTACTCCCAGGAGTAGGACTCCCCCCCCTAGTTGGATTAGGATTGGAGGAGGGAAGAGGGAAGGCGCCGCCCCCTCTCCTGTCCTATTAGGACTAGGGGGGAGGGCGCGGCCTGCCCTGGCGGCCCTTCCTCTTCTCCCTATGGCCCATCAAGGCCCATAGACCCCGGGAGTTCAGGTAACCCCGGTGTTCGATAACTTCCTGTTTTCATCGGAACCTTTCGAAGTCAAACATAGGCTTCAATATATCAATCTTTATGTCTCGACCATTTGAGACTCCTCGTCATGTCCGTGATCATCCGGGACTCGAACAACCTTGGTACATCAAAACTTATAAACTCATAATGAGCATCGCCGAAGCGTTAAGCGTGCGGACCCTACGGGTTCGAGAACTATGTAGACATGACCTAGAACCATTCTCGGTCAATAACCAATAGCGGAACCTGGATGCCCATATTGGTTCCTACATATTCTCTGAAGATCTTTATCGGTCAAACCGCATAACGATATCGTTGTTCCCTTTGTCATCGGTATGTTACTTACGAGATTGATCGTCGGTATCAATACCTAGTTCAATCTCGTTACCGGTAAGTCTCTTTACTCGTTCGTAATACATCATCTCACAACTAACTCATTAGTTGTAATGCTTGCAAGGCTTATGTGATGTGTATTACGAGAAGGCCAGAGATACCTCTCCGACAATCGGAGTGACAAAACCTAATCTCGAAATCGCCAACCCAACAAGTACCTTTGGAGACACCTGTAGTACTCCTTTATAATCACCCGATTCACGTTGTGGCGTTTGGTAGTACCAAAGTGTTCCTCCGATGGCAGGAGTTGCATAATCTCATAGTTACGGGAACATGTATAGGTCATGAAGAAAGCATTAGCAATATACTAAGCGATCAAGTGCTAAGCTAACGGAATGGGTCATGTCAATCACATCATTCTCCTAATGAGGTGATCCCATTAATCAAATGACAACACATGTCTATGGTTAGGAAACACAACCATCTTTGATTAATGAGCTAGTCTAGTAGAGGCATACTAGTGACTATCTGTTTGTCTATGTATTCACACATGTATTATGTTTCCGGTTAATACAATTCTAGCATGAATAATAAACATTTATCATGGTATAAGGAAATAAATAATAACTTTATTATTGCCTCTAGGGCATATTTCCTTGATCTCCCACTTGCACTAAGTCAATAATCTAGATTACGGTAATGATTCTAACACCCATGGAGTCTTGGTGCTGATCATGTTTTGCTTTCGTGGAAGAGGCTTAGTCAGCAGTGCAACATTCAGATCCGTATGTATTTTGCAAATCTCTATGTCTCCACTTGGACTTGGTCCCGAATGGAATTAAGCGTCTCTTGATATGCTTGGTCCTCTTGTGAAATCTGGATTCCTTTGCCAAGGCAATTGCACCGATATTATCACGAAGATCTTCATCGGTCCCGATGCACTAGGTATGACACCTAGATCGGAAATGAACTCTTTCATCCAGACTCCTTCATTTGCTGCTTCGAAGCAGCTATGTACTCCGCTTCACATGTAGATCCATACGGCGCTTTGTTTAGAACTGCACCAGCGGCAGCTCCACCGTTTAATAAAAACACGTATCCGGTTTGCGATTTAGAATCGTCCGGATCGGTGTCAAACTTACATCGGCGTAACCATTTACGACTAGCTCTTTGTCACCTCCATATCGAGAAACATATCCTTAGTCCTTTTCGGGTATTTAGGGATGTTCTTGACCGCTGTCGATGATCCACTCTGGATTACTTTGGTACCTTCTGCCAAGCTTACAGCTAAGCATCGTCAGTCTGGTACAGCATTGCATACATGATAGAGCCTATGGCTGAAGCATAGGAACATCTTTCATTTTCTCTCTATCTTCTGCTGTGGTGGGGCATTGAGTCGACTCAATCTTACACCTTATGTCTGGGTAAAAACCTTTCTTTGCTGATCCATTTGAACTTCTTCAAAACTTTATCAAGGTATGTGCTTTGTGAAAGTCAATTAAGCGTCTTGATCTATCTCTATAGATCTTGATGCCCAATATATAGCAACTTCACGAGGTCTTTCATTGAAAACTTTTATTCAAGTATCCTTTTATGCTATCAGAAATTCTATATCATTTCCAATCAATAATATATCGTCCACATATAATATCAGAAATGCTCTGAGCTCCCACTCACTTTCTTGTAAATCTGAGGCTTCTCCAAAAGTGCATATAAAACCATATCTTTGATCACACTATCAAGCGTTTATTCCAACTCGAGAGGCTTGCAGGACCATAAATTGATCGTTGGAGCTTGCACACTTTGTTAGCACCCTTTGGATCAACAAAACCTTCTGGTTGCATCATATACAACTCTTCTTCTAGAAATCCATTCAAGAATGCAGTTTTACATCCATTTGCCAAATTTCATAATCATAAAATCGGCAATTGCTAACATGATTCGGACGGACTTAAGCATCGCTTCTGGTGAGAAAGTCTCATCGTAGTCAACCCTTGAACTTGTCGAAAACCTTTACGCAACAAGTCGAGCTTTGTAAACAGTTACATTACCATCGGCGTCAGTCTTCTTCTTAAAGATCCATTTATTCTCAATGGCTTGCCGATCATCGAACAAGTCAACCAAAATCCATACTTTGTTCTCATACATGGATCCATCTCAGATTTCATGGCTTCCAGCCATTTTGCGAATCTGGGCTCACCATCGCTTCTTCATAGTTTGTAGGTTCGTCATGGTCAAGTAACATGACTTCGAATAGGATTACCGTACCACTGCAGTGCGTATTTTACTCTGGTTGACCTCTGAGTTCGGTAGTAACTTGATCTGAAGCTTCATGATCATCATCATTAGTTTCCTCACTAATTGGTGTAGTTGTCACAGGAACCGTTTCTTGTGATGAACTACTTTCCAATAAGGGAGCAGATCTGATTATCTCATCAAGTTCTACTTTCCTCCCTCACTTCTTTGAGAGAAACTCCTTCTCTAGAAAGGATCCAATTAACAACGAAAACCTTGCCTTGGATCTGTGATAGAAAGTGTACCCAACAGTCTCCTTTGGGTATCCTATGAAGACACATTTCTCCGATTTGGGTTCGAGCTTATCTGGTTGAAGTTTCTTCACATAAGCATCGCAGCCCCAAACTTTAAGCGACAACTTTGGTTTCTTGCCAAACCACAGTTCATACGGTGTCGTCTCAGCAGTTTAGATGGTGCCCTATTTAGCGTGAATCGGCCGTCTCTAAAGCATATCCCCAAAGCGATAGCGGTAAATCGGTAGAGACATCATAGATCGCACCATATCAAGTAAAAATGCGATTCTGACGTTCGGACACACCATTTCTCTGTGGTGTTCGGGTGGCGTGAGTTGAAACTATTCCACATTGTTTCAAATGTAAACCAAACTCGTAACTCAAATATTCTCCTCCACGATCAGATCGTAGAAACTTTATTTTCTTGTTACGATGATTTTCTACTTCACTCTGAAATTCTTTGAACTTTTCAAATGTTTCAGATTTGTGTTTCATTAAGTAGATATACCCATATCTGCTCAAATCATCTGTGAAGGTGAGAAAATAACGATACCCATGCGTGCCTCAACATTCATTGGACCACAAACATCGGTATGTATGATTTCCAACAAATCAGTTGCTCGCTCCATAGTTAGGAGAAGCGGCGTTTTGGTCATCTTGCCCATGAGGCACGGTTACATAAGTACCAAGTGATTCATAATCAAGTGATTCGAAGCCCATCGGTATGGAGTTTCTTCATCGTTTACACGATATGACCTAAGCGGCGGTGCCACAAATAAGTTGCATTATCATTATCAACTCTGCATCTTTTGGTTTCAACACTATGAATATGTGTATTACTACTATCGAGATTCAATAAAAATAGACCATTCTTCAAGGGTGCATGACCATAAAAGATATTACTCATATAAATAGAACAACCATTATTCTCGATTTAAATGAATAACCGTCTACGCATCAAACAAGATCCAGATATAATGTTCATGCTCAGCTGGCACCAAATAACAATTATTTAGGTCTAAAACTAATCCGAAGGTAGATGTAGAGGTAGCGTGCCGACCGCGATCACATTGACTTTGGAACCATTTCCCAGCGCGCCGTCACCTCGTCCTTTGCCGATTGCTCGTCTATTCCGTAGTCCTGTTTGAGTTGCAAATATTAGCAGCAGAACCAGATATCAAATACCAGGTGCTACTACGAGCTCTAGTAAGGTACACATCAATAACATGTATATCACATATACCTTTGTTCACCTTGCCATCCTTCTTATCCGCCAAATACTTGGGGCAGTTCCGCTTCCGATGTCGATTGCTTGCGATAAAACACTCAGTTTCAGGCTTAGGTCCAGACTTGGGTTTCTTCTCTTGAGCAGCAACTTTCTTGCTGTTCTTTTTGAATTTCCTTCTTCTTTCCTTTGCCCTTTTCTTGAAACTAGTGGTCTTGTTGACCATCAACACTTGATGCTCTTTCTTGATTTCTACCTCCATGACTTTTAGCATTGCGAAGAGCTCGGGAATTGTTTTGGTCATCCCTTGCATATTATAGTTCATCACGAAGCTCTTGTAGCTTGGTGGCGATGATTGGAGAATTCATCAATGACACTATCATCCGGAAGATTAACTCCCAGTTGAATCAAGTGATTATTATACCCGGACATTTTGAGTATATGTTCTTGTGAACTATTCTCCTCCATCTTGCAGCTATAGAACTTATTGGAGACTTCATATCTCTCAATCCGGGCATTTGCTTGAAATATTAACTTCAACTCTGGAACATCTCATATGCTCCATGGCGTTCAAAGCGTCGTTGAAGACCAGTTCTAAGCCGTAAAGCATGGCACCTTGAACTATCAGTAGTCATCAGCTTTGCTTTCGCGGGGCGTTCACAACCACGGCGTAGCTCTGCAACAGGCACTGGCACCCAGCGGTGCTTCGGGGCGTAATTCTTACATGCAGCAATGAGGATAATCCTCAAATTCTGGACCCAGTCCGTGTAATTGCTACCATCATCTTTCAACTTTGCTTTCTCAAGCGCATTAAAATTCAGCGGAACAACGCACGAGCCATCTATCTACAGTAAACATAGACAAGCAAAAATACTATCGGTACTAAGTTCATGATAAATTTAAGTTTAATTAATCATATTAAAACCTCCCACTTAGGCAGACATCTCTCTAGTCATCTAAGTGATTCGTGATCCAAATCAACTAAACCATGTCCGATCATCCGTGAGATGGAGTAGTTTCAATGGTGAACATCACTATGTTGATCATATCTACTATATGATTCACGCTTCGACCTTCGGTCTCCGTGTTCGAGGCCATATCATTATATGCTAGGCTCGTCAAGTTTAACTTGAGTATTCGCGTGTGCAACTGTTTTGCACCGTTGTAGATGGGCGTAGAACTTATCACCCGATCATCACGTGGTGTCTGGGTACTCTGAACTTTAGCAACGTTGCATACTCGGGAGAACACTTCTTGATAATTTTAGTGAGAGATCATCTTATAATGCTACCGTCAATCAAAGCAAGATAAGATGCATAAAGGATAAACATCACATGCAATCAATATAAGTGATATGATATGGTCATCATCATCTTGTGCTTGTGATCTCCATCGCCGAAGCACCGTCATGATCACCATAAATCACCGTAGCGACACCTTGATCTCCATCGTAGCATCGTTGTCGTCTCGCCAACTATTGCTTCTCGACTATCGCTCTGCTTAGTGATAAAGTAAAGCAATTACATGGCGTTTGCATTTCATACAATAAGCGACAACCATATGGCTCCTGCCGATTACCGATAACTTCGGTTACAAAACATGATCATCTCATACAATAAAATATAGCATCACGTCTTGACCACATCACATCACAACATGCCTGCAAAAACAAGTTAGGCGTCCTCTACTTTGTTGTTGCAAGTTTTACGTGGCTGCTACGGGCTGAGCAAGAACCGTTCTTACCTCGCATCAAAACCACAGCGATAGTTTGTCAAGTTGGTGCTGTTTTAACCTTAAGGACGGGCGTATGCTTTTCAGTTCAACTAAAGTGAGAAAGCGGCACCCGCGGTCACCTTTAAGCAACTAGTGCTCGAGCGGTGAAACCAGTCTCGCGTAAGCGTCTGCGTAATGTCGGTCCGGGCGCTTCATCTCACAATACCGCCGAACCAAAGTATGACATCTTTGGTAAGCGGTATGACTTATATAGCCCACAACTCACTTGTGTTCTACTCGTGCATATGACATCAACGCATAAAACCAGGCTCGGATGCCTTTGTTGGGGAGCGTAGTAATTTCAAAAAATTTCCTCGCTACATAAGACCATGGTGATGGCATAGCGAGAGGGAGAGTGTCGTCACGTACCCTCGTGAACCCGAAAGCGGAGCGTTATAACAACGCGGTTGATGTAGTCGTCGTCTTCACGATCCGACCGATCCAAGCACCGAGCGTCACGGCACCTCCGAGTTACGCACCGTTCAGCTCGATGGCGATCCCGGACTCCGATCCAGCAAAGTGTCGAGGATGAGTTCCGTCGACCTGACGGCGTGGTAGCGATGATGATGCTCCACCGCGCGGGGCTTCGCCTAAGCTCATGACGATATGACTTCTCCGGCGTGCGAGGCTTCGCCTAAGCTCATGACGATATGACGAAGTGGAATATGGTGGAGGGGCCACTTGCGGCTAAGGCGATCCGTAGATCAACTTGTGTGTCATGGGGTGCCCCCCTTTGCCCGTATATAAAGGAGCAAGAAGTGCGGCCAGCCCAGAAGCGGCGCTGGAGGAGTCCTACTCCCCGGGAGTAGGACTCCCCCCCCTAGTTGGATTAGGATTGGAGGAGGAAGAGGGAAGAAGCGCGCCCCCTCTCCTTGTCCTATTAGGACTAGAGGGGGGGAGGCGGCCTGCCTGCAGCGGCCCTTCCTCTTCTCCCTATGGCCCATCAAGGCCCATAGACCCCCGGGGTTCGGTAACCCCGGTGTTCGGTAACTTCCTGTTTTCATCCGGAACCTTTCGAAGTCAAACATAGGCTTCCAATATATCAATCTTTATGTCTCGACCATTTGAGACTCCTCGTCATGTCGTGATCACATCAGGACTCGAACAACCTTGGTACATCAAAACTTATAAACTCATAATGAGCTGTCGCCGAAGCGTTAAGCGTGCGGACCCTACGGGTTCGAGAACTATGTAGACATGACCTAGAACCATTCTCGGTCAATAACCAATAGCGGAACCTGGATGCCCATATTGGTTCCTACATATTCTCTGAAGATCTTTATCGGTCAAACCGCATAACGATATCGTTGTTCCTTTTGTCATCGGTATGTTACTTACCGAGATTTGATCGTCGGTATCAATACCTAGTTCAATCTCGTTTGGTAGAATCTCTTTACTCGTTCCGTAATACATCATCTCACAACTAACTCATTAGTTGTAATGCTTACAAGGCTTATGTGATGTGTATTACGAGAAGGCCGAAGATACCTCTCCGACAATCGGAGTGACAAAACCTAATCTCGAAATCGCCAACCCAACAAGTACCTTTGGAGACACCTGTAGTACTCCTTTATAATCACCCGATTCGTTGTGACGTTTGGTAGTACCAAAGTGTTCCTCCGGTAAGCAGGGAGTTGCATAATCTCATAGTTACGAGGAACATGTATAGGTCATGAAGAAAGCATTAGCAATATACTAAGCGATCAAGTGCTAAGCTAACGGAATGGGTCATGTCAATCACATCATTCTCCTAATGATGTGATCCCATTAATCAAATGACAACACATGTCTATGGTTAGGAAACACAACCATCTTTGATTAATGAGCTAGTCTAGTAGAGGCATACTAGTGACTATCTGTTTGTCTATGTATTCACACATGTATTATGTTTCCGGTTAATACAATTCTAGCATGAATAATAAACATTTATCATGGTATAAGAAATAAATAATAACTTTATTATTGCCTCTAGGGCATATTTCCTTCAGATTTTGAAGCCTTCATCCGCCTTCACTAGCTTGCGTACAAGCGGCCTCCCAAGCCAAGCTGACTCTCCTTGTCGTCAAGGGCCCAATGAATCGACTCGCGACTATCTCACAGCGTTGGGCGAGCTGCGCAACTCCTGCTTGGCGTGCCGCGAGTGCAGGCAATCCAGTACTTCTTCGCCGGGTGCCGTGAGGCACCTCCTCAAGCATCGACTTCTGCGGCGTACTGCGACTCTCGACCAATTGCGATCATCGGCCGACAAGCATGCATGCGGCCGATTCCTCCATGGCCCGGAAATCTTGGTTAGGCGTCCGGCAAGGTGGCACCTCGAGGCCCCTCGGACTCCGGCTGGTGACACCGGTCGGCGGCAACATCAGCGACAACAAAGCGGAAGGCCGCAACCCGGCTTCCACCGGCCGGCCCGGTGGCCTGATCGAGACAGCGGCGGGAGGGCAGCAGCGTAAGCGTCGGAAAGGGTGGCAAGCCCAATTGGTTGCCGCCTTCTCTTCTGACCAGACCTAGATGCACCCTGCAAGTTCCATAGTGGCGCTAAGCCGTCCAAGCACACTACGGAAGTGCCATTGGCTCACCGGGATACCCAAGGGAGATGGACTCCTGCCTCCTCACTTTCTTAGGCCCGCCGCCTCCTCGTGCAGCGGCGGCAGCCCGGCCAGTCGGCGCCATACAAGAGCAGTATCGAAGACACGGGCTTATGTTGTGTTCACCAGCGTGGCGATGACGAGGCCTGCGAGCGGCAGCAAAAACAAGAAATGCAGGCGGTGGCCTCAAATACTCGAAATTCATGCATTGAGTAGAAAGCCCATCGGTTGGGCGGGGCCGACCACCGGAGGTGATGCCTTTCCCGGTTCCCTCGCCACGGTCCTAGATGCAACCTTTACAGCGGAGGCGGGCAGCTTTCGTTTCTCGAGTCCTAATAGATGGCGGCAACAACATCAATATCATCTTGGTGACACGATGGAAGTTGGGAATC
>JAHIAM010020353.1:0-19236 GCA_021605205.1 Aegilops longissima
GAATTGATTTCCGATAACAAAATAAAATAAATATAAAACTTTTGAACACCTTGTTTAACTAATAGAAACCAAACATAAACTTTCTGAAATATAAAATAAAATAATTTAAAAACAACTATAGAAAAAAGGCTATAATTGAATAGAACTAAAACAGAATTTGTTTTAAGAAACAATAAGCTAAAATACTCAAACAATTTTGAAGTTTTTACCACTGGTAAATATGATCACTAGTGATCAGTAAAAAAAAATCAAATAAAATCTATTTTAAACTCCGAATAAGCAAAACAAGCTTTAATTCAAATCTGATCTAACTCAATTTTTATAAATCCAAACATAGACAAATTATATATTTTTGGAAACAAAGAAAAGGATCTACAAAAAAGAATCAGCATCATTGGACTTCTAGATCAAAAGTTATAAGCTAAACAAACGGAACTAAATCTGGCAGGAATAAATCTGAAAACAGGGAGTTACCTGTCGTGAGGCGAGATGGCAGGAAGGAGGGCGATGTGGAGGCTGCTCGGCGAGGTCACCCGGGGGGGGGTGGCGGAGGAGGGGGCGCGGGGGTGGCTGGGCGATGGGAGGTTCGGGAGCTCTGGTGGCGTTCTAGGCAGGAAAAAGGAGGGCGGTGGCGAAGGCTACGGGCAGGGAGGGGCATGGTGATGGGAAAAATGGAGCGAGGAGAGGGGGTTTTATAGGCGGTCTCGGGCGGGGATGGAAAAACGAGGGAGATCGGGGGTGGAATTCTTCCCATGGATATAAACTTTAACGTGAAAGGAAACAGAGGAAGGAATGATCTCTTGTTGGGCTAGAATAGGAAAATGCAATGGGCCAGCAGGTTTTCCTAATAAAGCGATTCCATTCCTATTTTTAAAATTAGGAAACTAAAACAATAAAAAATCAAATCAATTGAATAAAGGTTTTTTATATACTAAAATTATCAGAAAAATAAAATGTAGATGATGAGCATTATTGCCAAAATAAAACTAAAAAAATGTTTTTAGAAAATCCTAAAACTTTATTTCTTTTTGCAAATAATTTTTAAAAAAAACTTTGGTTTTCTTGGCTCAAATATTTTCAAAAATGCCCTGATTTTGGAGGTCATTTTCCTCCCTCTTTCCCTTGCAAGAACTTATTTTTGAGGTATTTCTGGGAAGAAAAATAGAAAACAAGTGCAAATATTTGAAAAATTAAATTGCAAAACTCCGTTCAAATTCTTCATAGTTGAAGAAGTAATGTCATCTTCTCCATTGATTTTAATAGGATGAATTTGAATTTACGGAGAAGGAAAGTCATTTTATTCCTCTCATTCAAAGTTTTTTGAAAAGGTTCAAATTTCACTCAAGTTTAATTCACTCAAGCAAACAAACAAACAATTCAATCAGGACATCAGGTCGTCACAAAGAAACTCCGTGGGGGAAAATCTAGCGAAAGAACGGAGGAGATCAAGTCCACAGAAGAAGCCCGTGGGGACAATGACCAAGTTCTAATAAATTAGCTTAGTAGTATCCCCCTGAGAGAAATAAAGATGAGCGCTTCCCGATTTAAGTTCGACCATACCAACTTATGTGGGTGGCGTCTTTGTAGTGATTGAATAAATGAATGCTTGGTTGCTATTATTTTGTGTGTTTATTGAATTGTTGGATAGATCGATATCGTGATTTGTATTTATTTCAACCATGAGGGCGTAAATTCTGGAAGAATGGTAGAAGGCCTTCATATGGGAACACATCAAATTGGAAAACTCCGAGCATTGAAATGAAGAAATGAGGACTTAAAAGCGAAACCATAGAACGGCCCATTAAAGCGATAATTTTGTTGATGGTGGGTAATTGCTTTCTCTCTATCTCAACAAACCGGAATCTTGAACCCGGACAATGAACACCAAACTTTTAAGACAATTGCAATTTCCCCATGGAGATACATTCCTTGAAGCACCTCCTATCCACACAAGGATGACAACCCTTTATGAGTCCTTCCAAATAAAACTATCATGACCTGACAGTGATCATGATTACCGAAGGTCTGAAGGACATGATGAAGCATATTCACCTCGAAGGAATCAGTCTCAAACTACCCTTCATGCATAAAGGGGTGGAACTTTGGTATGGTACACCTTCACCTCGAAGGTTTGCCCAAAGAGGATGGGGCATTACTTTTTCATCTCAAGTGTGCCACAAGCAACTTTCTTGATGCGTTTGAACAGCCATGGAAGCCATCGCGGATCGAATACTTGAAGCAAGACTCCGTCATACTCGGGAATACCTAAGCGAAGTGCATACGGAGATGATGGGGGAATCAAGGCCACCCGATGAACAAAAGAAAAATTCAAGGCACATGTCCACAATTCGGTGGGGAAGAATCCTCAAGGAGGAAAATGAATAAAGTTGGGGTAATAAAGATCCCGAACCATGTGGGTGGGCATTTGTAATAAACTTTTTGGAATTTGGATTCCGAAGATGGTTAAGGATGTAATAAAGGTTGATATGAAAATAATAGTTTATGGATAAACTTGTGCATTTCTTTTGGTCATAGTACTCCGTAAACCACAAGATCAATGAAGAAAAATGTGTTATTCATGCGGTCCATAGGGATGGACAAAATAAGTTGGAGTTTTGTATGATCATCACCACAAGGGTATGAAGGAAGAAGTACTATTGGATGTCAGGAGGTGTGATATGGAAAAGAGTTACTCAAGGATGAGTTAAAGCTGCACTAGTGTTGAAGGGGCCAAACCCACGGGCCAGTTTTGAAAAGGCGGATGTAACCTTGATAAAGGAATAAAACTTGGAAGAATCGATCCACTCAATCGTTTAGTGGGAGGTTCCAAAAACCTAAGAGTGGTGAAATGCGATAGATCTTTTGTTTGGCTTGGAAACCATGGATTTTCGAAACCAGTTGGGAAAGAAATTCTGCAATGCTTGTGAGTATGCCGGTGTTGAATTGTTATAAACCTTATCGGGGTAATGATCGGTGCGGAATGGATTGATCACCATACCGACTTACCATCTTGCTCCTGCTATTTGGAATGGTAAATCTGAGAACTTACCCATAGTAAAGTGGCGGGCCGTTGAAGCCTTGCTTAAGCCTTAGAGTGGTATGATGATAAACCCATATACATGGCATTGTTAACGTGGGTTATCGGTGAGGTTCAACGGACCCGTTTTCGCAAGAGAAACCATAAATTGAACCACCATAGTATTTGATAGCTGTCTAGAATGGAACGGACCTATCATTAAGAAGATCCGGTCTCGGCCAACCACAACTTTGAAGAACCGACCCAGGTTTGAGGAAAACTTCCGCTCCTAACGGGCGTTAATGAAGGAGTTATTGTAAGAATGTGAAGATACATACATTGTCAGCCCGGAGGAAGTATCTGAGTTTATTGGCCGTAACCTTGATTTTAAGTGTGGTAGCCCCCCTTTTCGGCCCGGAACATTTGCTAGAAGACCCCCCCTAACCTTTTCTTGCTAGCCTCTTGAATCTAGGGGAATTCATTTTAAAATAGTAGTTTTAACATCCCAAATTTTGGAATGATAATATAATTAATTGAATTGTTTGTTTGTTTGTTGGTGAATTAAACTTGAGTGAAATTTGAACCTTTTCAAAAACTTTTGAAAGAGAGGAATAAAATGACCCCCTTTCCCGGTAAATTCAAATTCATCCTATTAAAATCAATGGAGAAGATGAATGACTTCTTCAACTATAAAAATTTGAGCGGAGTTTTGCAATTTAATTCTTTCAAATATTTGCCTTGCTTCTCTATTTTCTTCCCGGAAATACCCGAAAAATAAATTCTTGCAAGCAAGAAAAAAGGGAGAAAATGACCCTCAAAATCAGGGGCATTTTGAAAATATTGAGCCAAGAAAAACAAAGTTTTATTTAAAATTATTTGCAAAAAAATAAAGCCTTTAGGATTTTCTGAAAAACATTTTTTAAGTTTTATTTTGGGTGGAATAATGCTCATCATCTACATTTTTTTTTGATAATTTTAGTATATAAAACTCTTTATTCGAATTGATTTGATTTCCTTTTTATTGTTTTGTTTCCTAATTTTAAAAATAGGAATGGAATCGTTTTATTAGGAAAAACCGCTGGCCCATTAAGCACTTTCCTATTCTAAAAAGAGATCATCTCCTTCCCTTTTCCTCTCCGTTCTGAAGCTTTCCATGTCCATGGAAAGGAAATTCCACCTTCGATCTCCTCGTCTTTCCATCCCCGGCCTCGAGACCGCCTAAAACCCCTCCCTCTCCTCGTTCCATTTTCCCATCCCCCCCTCCTGCCCGTAGCCTTCTGCCACCTCCTCCTTTTCCCCAAAAGCCCACGGAGCCTCTTGGAACCTCCCATCGGGCCACCTCCCCAGGCCGCCCCTCCTCCCCACCCCCCCCTGCGCCCGCCCCCGGGAACAGCCTCCCATCGCCGTTCCTTCCTGCCATCTCTGCCTCACGTCAGGTAACTCCGTTTTCGTTTTCAGATTTATTTCCGTAACAGATTTAGTTCCGTTCTTGTTTAGCTTATAACTTTTGATCTAGAAGTCCAATGATGCTGATTCTTTTTGCGTTAGATCACAATTTTCTTGTAGTTTCAAAAATATATAATTTGTCTATGTTTGGTTTTATAAAAATTGAGTTAGATCAGATTTGAATTAAAGCTTGTTTTGCTTATTCGGAGTTTCATAATAGATTTTTATTTAATTCTTTTTGCTCCTAGTTGTAATGAAATATTTTCTGTTTAGTTAACATAAAACCATGATTAGATGATGTTAAGAAATTTTTGTTATGTAAAACTATTTTGTTGTTATTTGAAGTAGGAAAACTTTGAGTTGTTTTTCTTTAAGTTTTCCCTTTGGGTTTTGCTTTGTTGGTTTTGGTGTGTTACTTTGTTATGTTATGTTATGCTATGTGCTTATTATAGTTATTGTTTGCCTCGGTAGAATTTCGGAGTCTGAGATTGCTACTCTGAAACCCTAGTTTTGAAGATCGTCAACAAGGCAAGTTCACTTTGACCATGCTTTTCTTACCTATGTTTTATTGCATTTAGTGGCACCTTTGCAACCACCCCTCGAGTAGTGTTATTGAATCCTTGTAGTTGAGTAGTATGCATGAGGTAGAACCCATCACCCTGTTACCAAGCCGGGGCGTTATTTCTTTTAATGCTACGCTATAGTAGGCGGGGTTTGGTATGAGTGCTTCGGGAGTGGTGTGAGAATGGAGGCTCTCGTCAATGGCGACAACTCCATGATGGAATCTGCAAGGACTGCATCTTCAAGGCCTCAAGACTTCAAGACTCAAGACAAAATTCAATACACACTCTTTGGGTGAAGGGCGGTTGTGGGCACCTGGAGAAACCAGTGGTTGGCGGGATGCATGGAGAAGCGCCATGACATCTTGCGGAAAGCTTCACCCAGACTCAAAGAGGCGGAAGAATACTTCATGCCGGAAGCTTACAGTGCAACCGCAAGTCATTATGGGCTCTGGCTTGGTTGACCTTAGTTGTGACTCTGGCTGGGGCGGTGCTAGCAGATGTAGAACTACGGTAGGATTGGATGGGTACGGACGGTGGTCGGAGAGAACTCTTTGGAAGACCATGTTTGGTCATCTTGTTCTCAAACACTCTGAAGTGCGAGAGCGTAAAGAGAGGATCGAATCTTGCGGGTAAAGTGTACAAACCTCTGCGGAGGTTATAACCTAATCGATTAGCCGTGTCCCGATTCGGACAATTTGAGCATTTGGACTTGGATCTATTTGGAACTCTCAACACGGATTGATAACTTAATTGTGGGCAACTTATGATGATTTTGGGCTATGAGACATCGGTTGGCGGAACCATGTCATGATGAGAAAAACTCCATAGTACAGACTTCATTTATTCCTTTGATAGGGAAAATAAAATCAGCTTCATAAACAAAGCTCGGACCAGAGCCACAAAGCCATATTGCATATAGTATAGTTTTATCATCTGTTCTTTTATTGTGATCTTGTCGGTACATTCAATGTCTTGACCTACACGCTCAACGTATCATGTTGCGAGATATTTCCTCGACAGTAAGAGTTACGATCTGAGGTTACGGTCTACACTCAACTTGCCGATGGCGTTGATGGGACTCCACACCGTTTGATTGTTTCGCTGATTATTATGAGGTATATATCATTTCGTTATTTATACATGTGATTGCACTTTGATATATACATTGATGTCTGTTGTGCTGACATCTTGATCCGGGGATGGCACGGTAACAGAAGCTTGACCGTCTGAGGTCGGGTCGCTCTGAAGACTCTTACTTCTCATCTTTTGATTTTATCAAATAGACCCTCTCACCTCAAATAGTTAGAATATACCCTTATCCTTTGATCACCGGAGGATCAATGAAGCGCTCAAGAAGGATTTGATATCGGAGGCGTGACCCTTGAGTAAAAGGTTTCACCATGATTAGAAGCTAGAACAGTTGAAGACTCGAAGACTTGAAGGATCTGAAGAATTATTTGACCTAGAGACCAAACCCTGTTATACACCTCGTTAGATCGATGATTTGTGAGCTGTCATTTGTTTGATGTTTACCGACAGCCCCAAAATAAAACTTGTTTCTTCAAAACTATTGGTTGTATTGTGGTATATCTCCCACTCTCTCTCATCTCACCTAAAACCCTTGAACACCATAGATGATGAATGAAGTTGGACTGATATTCTCTGGACCGAAGACTCAGCCGAGGAGCTATGGATGCAGAACATGGAAACCCACTTGAGAGCAATTTGGTTTCAAGGAAGTATGAGTCAATCGCTCTTGATACTTTCTGAAAGTCTGCAACCTGGTGGAACATGCATCAAGCCATCTGGGATTTAATGGAGCAAGAACTTGGGAAGAATTCAAGAGACCTGTTGAAATCCGTCTTATCCGGAGCACAATGATGCACAAAAGTAAACCTTGTGCACAAGATTTGCGGAGAAATAGGACACACCAGGAGGAACACAAAGATGGATGCTCTCATTGTGAGGAGAAACACCGTGAGGAATGCCCAACTAGTCGGTGACTTGTTTCTTGTGTGAAGGAACCACCCACTACGGTGCGGTGTCACATTTACTCCCGTGCAACAAACTATTCGAAGCAGGGAAGATGGAATGAAAGAAGCCCTCAAGGAAGATCTAGAAGAACCGTAATGAATGAAAGTGTTGAAGACCTGGATGGAGAAGGTCTCAACAGATTTTACTCAATGCACCTATTCATGTGAGAAGAAGGACATTTTCACAGATTGCACCAAGGAAAAAAAGGATATCAGGATATTTCCGGCGAAGTGAAGTTTGACCCGGAGATAGAAACTCGATCATTACAGAAATCCGGAAGAAGACAATCCAGAACAAGCAACTTTTGAGAGAAGGACCTAAGTCATATCACTTATTCAGGTGCAAGGATTTGGTCATTCGCTAGTAAATGCCAAAAAGCCAAGAATCCAAGGACCGCATAATCACAAAAGCCCGAGACATGTCGGAAGTCATTTGTTTTCGCTGCAAGAGGCGAGGACATTATGCTATTAAATGTCGACAAGATGAAAGCTGGAGTTGAGTAGTTGGAATTTTGATATGGATAATAAGAGTAGTAAAGCAATTTCCTTTTCATGAGCTCAATGAGTTGAGTTATGTAATAGATTTCTCGAGTTTGTAATAGTTCATGACTCAATAAAGTTGTAATGTCACATGCTGAAAAGCTTTAAGGAGTTGTCATATTTTATCTTGGAAATTAATATTCGGATGAACATGGAAGAAAGTGAGTTGTGATGCATAAACAGGAAATGGAATTGAGTTTGAAGTTTTGTTTGGATGATATGAATGTGTGCCGGAGATATGACCTATTAGAGCACATTTTGTTTACAAGCTGAGATGCGACCCTTTATGAGTCTTTCCTTAAGGTCAGAAACCATCATGACACGACAAGTGATCATGATTCCGAAGATCTTGAAGGACATGATGAAGCATATTCACCTTGAAGGAGATCAGGTCTACAAAGGCTACCCTTCATGCAAAGGAGTGGAACTTTGGTATGTGGAGTACACCTCCACCGTTTGAAAGAGTTTGCCCAAAGAGGATGGGGCATTACTTTTCATCTCACGTGTCCACAAGCAACTTTCTTGACGCTGTTAGTGAAGCAGCCATGGAAGCCATCGCGGATCGAGAAATACTTGAAGCAAGACTCCGTTATACTCGGGATTACCTAAGCGAAGTGCATGCAGAGATGATGAAGGTGAAGCTCAAGGCCACCACAATGAAACAAAAATTGAAGATTTCAAGGCACATGTCGCACAATTCGTGGGGTGAAGAATCCTCGAGGAGGATAAATAAATAAAGTTGGAAGTAATGTCGACCATACCAAACCATGTGGGTGGCAGCATTTGTAACAAATACCTTTTGAAATTTGAATTCTGAAAATGGTTAAGGATGTAATGAAAGATTGATATGAAAATAATGAGATTTTATGGATAAACTTTGCATTCTTTTGGTCATAGTACTCTGTAAAGCCACAAGATCAATGAAGAAAGAAATGTGTTATTCATGACGGTCCATAGAAGGCTGAACAAAATAAGTTGGAGTTTTGTTTTGATATGATGGTATGAAGAAGCAGTACTCTGGATTCAAAGGAGGTGTAACAAGAGAGTTACTCCAAGGATGATTTAAAGCTGCACTAGTGTTGAAGTGGGCCATAACCCACAGGCCGAGGATTTTGAAAGAGCAGATGTAACCTTGATAATGGAATAAATTGGAAGAATCGGTGATCCAATCAGCATAAGTTTAGTGAGATTACGGAAAAACCTAAGAGTGGTGAAGTAACGATAGATGTTTTGTTTTGGCTTGCGAAACCATGGATTTACTCGAACCCAACTTGAGGACAAGAGAAATTCTGCAATGCTTGTGAGTATGCCCAAGTGTTAGAATCGTGATTCCTTGTTTACGTATGTGGTAATGATTCAAATGCAGGATGGATTGGCCCCATACGAAGACTTCTATCATGAACTATCATATGTTGATGGAAAATCGAGAGACTCGAAAACCTTGAAGAACATCGCGCTATAAGCCCTAAAACCATAGAATGGTAGGGCGATGGAATCCCTTCACAGACAGCTGAGGCCAATGCGTAGGCTATCTTGTGAGGGGAGTTCAACCTAGACCGATTTCTGCGAGAGAAACCATAAATTGTAGACCACCATGAGTATTTGAAGAGTTGTCTAGAATGGACACGAGCCTATCGACTAAGAAGATCCAGATCCGGACAAATTTTCAACTTTGACGAACCGACCCAAGATTACGAGAAAACTCTATACTTGACGGAGGAGCTATTGTAAAGATAGGTGAAGAGACATGCATTATCAACACTCCATAGGAAGTATCTGAGTTTATTGGAACCATGACCTTGTTTTTAAGTGTGGTAGCACTTGACCTTCGACCAAGACATTTGCTAGAGACCCCAACCCCTAACCTTTTCTTGCTAGCCTCTTGAATCTCGAGGCCAGATTCATTTAAAATAATAGATGAGTTTGTAACATCCCAAATTTTGGAATGTTAATATAATTAATTGAATTGTTTGTTTGTTTGCTTGAGTGAATTAAACTTGAGTGAAATTTGAACCTTTTCAAAAACTTTTGAATGAGAGGAATAAAATGACTTTCCCTTCTCATTAAATTCAAATTCATCCTATTAAAATCAATGAGAGAGATGACATGACTTCTTCAACTATATGAAGAATTTGAGCGGAGTTTTGCAATTTAATTCTTTCAAATATTTGCACTTGTTTCTCTATTTTTCTTCCCGAAAATACCGAAAATAAATTCTTGCAAGCAAAGAAAAGCGGAGAAAATGACCCTCCAAAATCAGGGGCATTTTGAAAATAATTGAGCCAAGAAAAAACCAAAGTTTTTATTTAAAATTATTTGCAAAAAGAAATAAAGCCTTTAGGGATTTTCTGAAAAACATTTTTTAAGTTTTTATTTTGGTATGGAATAATGCTCATCATCTACATTTTATTTTTACGATAATTTTAGTATATAAAAACTCTTTATTCGAATTGATTTGATTTCCTTTTTATTGTTTTAGTTTCCTAATTTTAAAATAGGAATGGAATCGTTTTTATTAGGAAAAACCTGCTGCCCAATGGCCACTTTTCCTATTCTAGCCCAACAAGAGATCATCTCCTTCCTCTGTTTCCTCTCACGTTACTGAAGCTTTCCATATCCATGGAGCAGGAATCTCCACCTTCCAGATCTCCTCGTCTTTCCATCCCAGGCGCCTCCCGAGACCTTCCATAAAACCCTCCCTCTCCTGGTTCCATTTTCCCATCACCGCCCCTCCTGCCCTGCCTTCCTCGCTTCCGTCCTCCTTTTCCTGCCTAAGCTCACCCGAGCTCTCCTGGAACCTCCCCATCGCCCAGGCGCCACCTCCCCAAGCCTTGACCCCTCCTCCGCCACCCCACCCTCGCCCGTGACCTCGCCCCCTACGCCGAGCAGCCCTCCCACATCGCCGTCTCCTTCCTGCCATCTCTGCCTCACGTCAAGGTAACTCCGTTTTCGTTTTCAGATTTATTCCGTAACAGATTTAGTTCCGTTCTTGTTTAGCTTATACCTGGCGATCTAAAAGTCAATGATGCTGATTCTTTTTGCGTTAGATCACAATTTTCTTGTAGTTTCAAAAATATATAATTTGTCTATGTTTGGATTTATAAAAATTGAGTTAGATCAGATTTGAATTAAAGCTTGTTTTGCTTATTCGGGAGTTTAAAAATAGATTTTATTTGATTCTTTTTCTACTGATCACTAGTGATCATATTTACCAATGGTAAAAACTTCAAAATTGTTTGAGTATTTTAGCTTATTGTTTCATATAAAACAAATTCTGTTTTAGTTCTATTAGAATTATAGCTACTTCTTTTCTATAGTTGTTTTTAAATTATTTTATTTTATATTTCAAAAAGTTTATGTTTGGTTTCTATTAGTTAAACAGTAAGTGTTCAACAAGTTTTTATATTTATTTTATTTTGTTATCATTGAAATCAATTCAGGTTAAGCTAATAACTTGCAATGGATTTCTCTTATTAACTTCCAATTGAAAATACTTTCAAAATAGCTTTATGAAAAAATACTTTTCTTTGTCTTAACTAAATTTATATTTTATTCTCTGTTATTTTAATGTTTTATTTTCAATTAGACAAAACTATTTTTATGAATGTTGTGAAGAAGACTCCTAGTTTTATTTGAAGTTCCTTGAGTTCTTATTAGCTCTCTCTTTGTTTTTGATTGTTAGTGTAGGTGCTTATATGAATGATATGTTTTGTTATATAGATTTCATCAGAGGTGTGAGTAGTCTATCAAGTTATTTCTTGAAGCGATAATTCTTCTTAATCGACATCACCAGAGCAAGTTCACTTTGACCATGCTTTCGCTTCTATGTTTACATTGCATTTGGTGACATCTTTTGCAACCCACCCCTCGGTAGTGGTATTGAAATCCTTGTAGTTGAGTAGTATGCATGAAGTAGGAACCCGCCCCCACATTACCAAGCCGGAAGCGATATTTTATTCTAATGCTACGCTGTAGTAGGCGGGGTTTGGTATGAGTGTTCGAGTGGTGTGAAGAAGGAGGACCCTCGTCAATGGCGACAACTCCATGATGGAATCTGCAAGGACTGCATCTTCAAGACCTCAAGACTTCAAGACTCGAGACAAAATTCAATACACACTCTTGGGTGAAGGGCGGTTGTGGGCACCTGGAGAAACCGGTGGTTGGCGGGATGCATGGAAGCGCCATGACATCTTGCGGAAGCTTCACCCGACTCAAAGAGCGGAAGAATACTTCATGCCGGAAGCTTACATGCAACCGCAAGTCATTATGGGCTCTGGCTTGGTTGACCTTAGTTGTGACTCTGGCTGGGGCGGTACTAGCGATGTAGAACTACGGTAGGATTGGATGGAGTGCGGACGGTGGCGGAGGAACTCTTTGGAAGACCATGTTTGGTCATCTTGTTCTCAAACACTCTGAAGTGCGAGAGCGTAAAGAGAGGATCGAATCTTGCGGGTAAAGTGTACAAACCTCTGCGAGGTTTAAACCTAATCGATTAGCCGTGTCCCGATTCACGGACAATTTGAGCCTCTGGACTTGGATCTATCTCGGAACTCTCAACACGGATTGATAACAATTGTGGGCAACATATGATGATTTTGGGTTATGAGACATCGGTTGGCGGAACCATGTCATGATAGAAAACTCCTTAGTACAGACTTCATTCTATTCCTTTGATGTAGGTAAAATAAAATCAGCTTTTACATAAACAAAACTCAGATATAGAGCCATAAAGCCATATTGCATATAGTATAGTTTATCATCTGTTTTCTCATATTGTGATCTTGCGGTACATTCAATGTCTTGACCTACGCAGTAGCGTATCATGTTGCAGATTTTCTCGACAGTAAAATTACGATCTGAGGTTACGGTCTACACTCAACCTGCCGATGGCGTTGATGGGACTCCACACCGTTTGATTGTTTCGGCTGAGTATTATGAGGTATATATCCGTTTCGTTATTTATGCATGTGATTGCACTTTGATATATACATTGATGTCTTTGTGTGCCGACATCTTGATCCGAGGATGGCATAGTAACACGAGAGGCTTGACCGTCTGGTCGGTGCTACACCATGGATCCACTCCACTAGGAGATCAAGACCTCCTCTTGGGTGACCTAGCTCAAGACCCCCTCATGGGTGGCCCCTATCAAGACCTCCTCACGGAGAGAACCGGTTACCTCTTGTATCGTCCTTTGTTGATCATGGATCGTGTATCTCTCTTTGTGTTCATCGTTCTAGCGCTGTATGTACGAATCTTGTTGGGTTTAGTGATTCTCTTGTGTTTTCCCGTGATTTCCCTCGTGCTCTTTACTCGTTCTTCGTGTTCATCGTGAGGATCCACTCCAAGCGTGAAAGATCTTCCCCATAGGGTTTCACCCTACATCACAATTTGCACATATGGCATAGATGACAAGCCCATGGTTATTGCCATTTGTTTCTCTTGTGATGATATTGATATCTCCCTTTGCATCATTTATCTCATATGCCATGCCATGCCCACCTAACCGGATATGCATTGTTTTGGATGTTTCCATTTTTTCCATATGATGTTTCCAATATTTCTCATGAGGAGACCCCCATAGTTTCCTCATACATGTTAGGAGATTTTAATCCATCCCATCCATTACATGATCCCAATAATTGTGTACACCATATGCATTCCATGAATAACAATGCTCTAGATATTGCTCATGATGCATTACATAAATTGTGAATCATGGGTAAATAGCATTGTAGTGAGTGCACCTCTCATTGGTTGCACCTCTCATATGCCATTGTAGTGAGTGCACCCATGCTATGCTTATTGATCATGGAGACTTGGACATATTACTTGTGATGCATGCTTGCTTGTTTAAGCCTATTGTTTTTGGTTGTAGTTACATCATATGCTTTCATACCATACCACACCTTGTCCTTTCTTATGATAAGAATGATGAAAACACTTGTTGGGTACCTCACCCCTCGAATGATAGGTCTTGCATTTGCACTAACCTCATTTGTTTTTAAGTGTTTGTCATGTTATTTCATTTGAAGGATTCTGGCGGTACCATAAAGAGACATTTTGGTTATGTAAAGGCGTACATGATGTACAACACCAACATTTGACATCTCCTAAAGGTGAACTCATTCCCTTTGAGCCATCCTCACATATGCATATTGGATGGGTCATTCTTTTATTATTGTTTCCTTCTTGTTGTCTACATGATACAGCTTCATGACGGAGGAGCGACATTGAAGATAGCTCTATGGACCTTCACATTGAGGCGCTCGGACTTATTGGATGCACCTTCGCACCTCCACTCATGCCATGACATCGAGTTTGGCATCTCCAACGGGACAAGTACAATGTGGGCGACACATTCAAAGTCAAAGACTTGGCCAAGTATGATAGAGCAAAGGTGTCGATGTTTGATGAGATAGCAATCGTTTTACTGAGTCGACTTTGACAATCCGACTACGAATGTGCGAAGGCGTCGCGCCTTGATCGCTAAATCAACTTACGAGGGTTATTGACCACGCGGAGCATGATCAACCTGACCACGAGGTCTATTTCCTGCGAGCAAGCGAAGAACAAGCAAGAACGAGATTGCAATCTGGATATGCGAATAAAGAGAAAGCTTTATTAATGAGGTGGGGTTACGTGGCGCCTTGAGTGCAGTCGTTGAACACAAGCGAAGTACATGAAGTTGCAGCTATGGCGAACTTTTGATCTAAACAAAACCCAAAGTCTAAGCGGTGCCCTAAGGGCTGTATATATGGAGGAAGGAATTTCGTGGCCCTTGGGAAGGGTCGAAACCAACCCTATCTCTTGTTCCTTTTATACGGACTCTAAAACAGCCTATACTTATGTATTTGAAATTACATTGGCCTGGCCCAATAATAAGGTGTGCTGCACCTAGAATAGCCTCTGGACGAAATTTATGAAGTGGCATCTTGTATATTCGTCCAAGGCTTCATTCACTCCTATGGTGGCTTCAAAGTCTGAAATCATCACTTGTAACTCGTTCTTGTTCCCCTTGCATGCCATCAACTCCATGCTTGTTCTTGCTCCAATGTTCATCCTTCTCCAAGCTAGGCCCTTCATTTGTAAGCAAAACAAATGTATCCAATTTAAACAACATCATATTCTCATGAACATTAGAATCATTACCAAGAAACAAAAGTACCTAGTAATTTAATTGGCGTCTTGACTCTAGTAATTGGTCCATTATATGTACATGGGGGATGTGGGTGTAACAATGGTATTGATGTCCTCATCATCCTCCCTTCTTGAAATGAAGTCGTCCTCGCGGAGCTCATCTTCCTCACCCAAATAGGGCTTCAAGTCGCAAAGTTAGAAGTGGGACTAACCCCAAAATCTGCAGGCAGCTCAAGTTTATATGCATTATCATTTATTTTCTCTAACACCTTAAATGGACCATCACGACGAGGCATTAGCTTTGATTTGCGCAAATTAGAAACCTATCCTTACGCAAATGTAACCAAACAAGATCTCCGGTGCAAAGACAACATGTTTTCTACCCTTATCTCCGCAAGTTTATATTTAGCATTCATCGCTCAATGTTGTCCTTAGTTATCTCATTTTAAGTTCAATTCACACGTTGTTTAGCATCAAAATTAACCTTCTCCGAAGATGGAAGAGGCAACAAATCAATGGGTGCCGGTGGAAACCATACACAATTTCAAAAGGGCACATCTTAGTAGTAGAATGCAATGAGCGATTATAAGCAAATTCAATATGAGGCAAGCATTCTTCCCACATTTTCTTATTATTCTTCAAAACAGCCCTAAGCATAGTAGACAATGTTCTATTGACTACTTGGTTTGTCCATTCGTTTAGGGGTGACAAGTAGTACTAAAAGCAGGTTAGTCCCCAACTTAGCGATAAACATCTCCAAAAGTGGCTAAGAAATTTAGTATCACGATCTGAAACAATAGTATTTGGCACACCATGCAGTCTCCTCATCATAGTCACTAGCGGACTCATACCCACCATCCTCGTAGCAATCATCTGCGCTGAGATTTGCATTCTCTATAAAATGTCCTCTTCCCTTACAGAGACAAATAATATCACTTGTGTGCCTGTAGCGCCATGGAAGAAGAAGAGCTCTGCAGGGCCGGCAGGTGTGCTCTTGGCGAGATAGTGGTGGTTGTGCCCTTTCTTGTATCACAGTTGGAGTGGCTTTGAAGGAGGTGATGGTGCGGTGGAAGTAGAGGATGCCGCGTGGTGTCCATGATGAAGTCGACCTGCAGAAAAGTTATTAGCGCCAATGCATCGATCTTGCACTTCACGTTCAACTTTACAAGCAAGATGGAATAAGCAGTGATATTATTATAATCCTTATAGTCTAGAATAAATCGAATCTCTCTATTTAATCCACCACAAAGCGTGCAAGCATAGCTTCATTCTCTTCAACAATACCCCATCTAATCAAGCAGTTTGTAATTCCGATAATATTCTTCTACGAATTTTTCCTTGTCTTCATCGCTGCAATTTTTGAAGTAACTCACGTTGATAATATGGTGGAACCCAGATGCATAGCAGTTTTCAAAAAGCCCAAGTAGTGGAACAGGATATAATCGACAATGTTAGACCACAAACACATGCAAAGCTAGTGAAAGCACAAACAGCGCGAGAACCGTCTCATCGAGGATATTGTAAACATGTAAATCGTTGTTCAGTTTCTAACTCCCAAGTAAGATATATATCGGAACATATCTACCCTCAAATGGTGGAATATTCAATTTCAGTTTAGGGAGATGGTCATGATCTGTACTGAGGGAGCCCTAACATTGCATTTATTTGCATGTGGACGACTTGGTGGTTGTGGTGCTGGTGGTTGCACGTGTTCGATTGTCATCAACCTCATCCTCGTAATCTCCCACATAATCATCCTCCTCCACATCACGTGAGACCGAAGTATCAACAGCAGCACCGACAGTTTGGCCAGGCTGAAGAGGACAGGCTGTAACATCCCAAATTTTGGAATGTTAATATAATTAATTGAATTGTTTGTTTGTTTGCTTGAGTGAATTAAACTTGAGTGAAATTTGAACCTTTTCAAAACTTTTGAATGAGAGGAATAAAATGACTTTCCCTTCTCCGTAAATTCAAATTCATCCTATTAAAATCAATGAGAGAAGATGACATGACTTCTTCAACTATAAAGAATTTGAGCGGAGTTTTGCAATTTAATTCTTTCAAATATTTGCATTGCTTCTCTATTTTTCTTCCCAGAAATACCCCAAAAATAAATTCTTGCAAGCAAGAAAGAGGAGAAAATGACCCTCCAAAATCAGGGCACTTTTGAAAATATTTGAGCCAAGAAAAACCAAAGTTTTTATTTAAAATTATTTGCAAAAAGAAATAAAGCCTTTAGGATTTTCTGAAAAACATTTTTTAAGTTTTATTTTGGCCGTGGAATAATGCTCATCATCTATATTTTATTTTTCGATAATTTTAGTATATAAAACTCTTGATTCGAATTGATTTGATTCCTTTTTATTGTTTTAGTTTCCTAATTTTAAAAATAGGAATGGAATCGTTTTATTAGGAAAAAACCTGGCCCATTAAGTACTTTCCTATTCTAGCCCAACAAGAGATCATCTCCTTCCTCTGTTTCCTCTCACGTTCTGAAGCTTTCCATGTCCATGGAGCAGAAATCTCCACCTTCGATCTCCCTCGTCTTTCCATCCAGCGCCTCCAGAGACCGCCTATAAAACCCCTCCTCTCCTCGTTCCATTTTCCCATCACCACCCCCTCCTGCCCGTAGCCTTCTGCCACCGTCCTCCTTTTCCTGCCTAAACGCTCACCAGGAGCTCTCCTGGAACCTCCCCATCGCCCAGTCCTCCCCAGCGCCGACCCCTCCTCCGCCACCCCCCACCCTGCGGCGACCTCGCCCCTCTTGAGCAGCCCTCCACATCGCCGTCTCCTTCCTGCCATCTCTGCCTCACGTCTGGTAACTCCGTTTTCGTTTTCAGATTTATTTCCGTAACAGATTTAGTTCCGTTCTGTTTAGCTTATAACTTTTGATCTAGAAGTCCAATGATGCTGATTCTTTTGCGTTAGATCACAATTTTCTTGTAGTTTCAAAATATATAATTTGTCTAAGTTTGGATTTAGAAAAATTGAGTTAGATCAGATTTGAATTAAAGCTTGTTTTGCTTATTCGGGAGTTTAAAAATAGATTTTTATTTGATTCTTTTTCTACTGATCACTAGTGATCATATTTACAAGTGGTAAAAACTTCAAAATTGTTTGAGTATTTTAGCTTAATGTTTCATGTAAAACAAATTCTGTTTTAGTTCTCTTGAATTATAGCTACTTCTTTTCTATAGTTGTTTTAAATTATTTTATTTTATATTTCAGAAAGTTTATGTTTGGTTTCTATTAGTTAAACAGTAGGTGTTCAACAAGTTTTATATTTATTTTATTTTGTTATCGTGAAATCAATTCAAGTTAGCTAATAACTTGCAATGGATTTCTCTACTTTTAACTCCCAATTGAAAATACTTTCAAAATAGCTTTATGAAAAAATACTTTATTTTTTCTTTGTCTTAACTAAATTTATATTTTATTCTCTGTTATTTTAGTGTTTTATTTTCCGTTAGACAAAACTATTTTTGTGAATGTTGTGAAGAAGACTCCTAGTTTTATTTGAAGTTCCTTGGTTCTTATTAGCTCTCTCTTTTGTTTTGATTGTTAGTGTGAGTGCTTATGTGAATGATATGTTTGTTATATAGATTTCATCAGAGAGTGACGAGTAGTCTATCAAGTTATTTCTTGAGACGATAATTCTTCTTCGTCAACATCACCGAGCAAGTTCACTTTGATCATTGCTTTCATACCTATGTTTTATTGCATTTAGTGGCATCCTTGCAACCACCCCTCGATAGTGTTATTGAATCCTTGTAGTTGAGTAGTATGCATGAGGTAGGAACCCATCACCCTGTTACCAAGCCGGGGCGTTATTTATTTTAATGCTACGCTATAGTAGGCGGGGTTTGGTATGAGTGCTGAGTGGTGTGAGAATGAAGGATTTCGTCAATGGACAACTCCATGATGGCCTGCAAGGACTGCATCTTCAAGGCCTCAAGACTTCAAGACTCGAGACAAAATTCAATACACCTCTTGGGTGAAGGATGGTTGGGGCACCTGGAGAAACCGGTGGTTGGCGGGATGCATGGAGAAGCGCCATGACATCTTGCGAGCTTCACCCAGACTCAAAGAGCGGAAGAATACTTCATGCCGGGCTTACATGCAACGCAAGTCATTATGGGCTCTGGCTTGGTTGACCTTAGTTGTGACTCTGGCTGGGGCGGTACTAGCAGATGTAGATCTACGGTAGGATGGGTTGAGTGCGGACGGTGGTCGGAGGAACTCTTTGGAAGACCATGTTTGGTCATCTTGTTCTCAAACACTGAAGTGCGAGAAGCGTAAAGAGAGGATCGAATCTTGCGGGTAAAGTGTACAAACCTCTGCGGAGGTTTAAACCTAATCGATTAGCCGTGTCCCGATTACGGACAATTTGAGCATCTGGACTTGGATCTATCTCGGAACTCTCAACACGGATGATAACTTAATTGTGGGCAACTTATGATGAATTTGGGCTATGAGACATCGGTTGGGGAACCAT
>JAHIAM010020354.1:0-19259 GCA_021605205.1 Aegilops longissima
CTAGAATTTAACTGGCTCTATAAGCTAGTTCAAATAATTTTACACTAGTGTTGAACTAGCTCTATTGCCTAGTACAAATAATTTTACAGTAGAGGTGAACTAGCTCTATAAGCTTGTACAAAAATTTTACACTAGAGTTGAACTAGCTCTATAAGCTAGTTCAAATAATTTTACACTAGAGTTGAACTAGCTCTATAAGCTAGTTCAAATTTTTTACACTAGAGTTGAACTAGCTTTATAAGCTAGTTCAAATAATTTTACACTAGAGTTGAACTTGATCTATAGCCTAGTAGAAATAATTTTACACTAGAATCGTACTAGCTCTTACACTAGAGTTGAACTTGCTCTATAGCCTAGTACAAATAATTTTACACTAGAGTCGTACTAGCTCTTACACTAGAGTTGAACTAGCTCTATTAGCTACTTAAAACAATTTTACCCTAGATTTGTACTATCTCTATAGCCTAGTACAAATAATTTTACACTAGAGTTAAACTAGCTCTATAGCCTAGCTGAAATTATTTTAATCTAGAGTTGAACTAGCTCTATAAGTTAGTTCAAATAATTATACACTGGAGTTGAACTAGCTCTATAGCCTAGTACAAATAATTTTACAGTAGAGGTGAACTAGCTCTATAAGCTTGTACAAAAAAAATTACACTAGAGTTGAACTAGCTCTATAAGCTAGTTCAAATAATTTTACACTAGAGTTGAACTAGTGTCGGTGTACTAGAGTAGGGGTACCCTAGTACCCCGAACTCGTGCACGGGCAGTTGCAGCATCCCGCGACAGGGCTGGCCTTGTGACCGTCAAGATCCTCCACGGCTCCTTTGGAGCCATTCAAGAACAAAGTGATCAAGGCCCCGGCAAGAGGAGCTTGCCGGGAAGGCCGCTCAAGGCACGAAGGAAACAAGACCCCGGCAAGAGGAGCTTGCCGGTAAGGCTTGGTGATTGACAAGCTCCCAAGCGCGACAAGGATTCAGCCGCGGCAAGGTGCTTGCATGACGAGCAACCTCTCTTCATCTCCGCTCCAGCTCATCCGTAGCGTGTCGCCATGCAGGGGCTATTCGAACACAGCGTGTCGAAGGGCTGTGCGAAAGCGGGGAGCAGCGATAAGCGGGCGACAAGCTACCATCGTGGCGACGGAGCCGCGCCGCGGTCCCTATTGCCTTTGTTAAGGCGGCGGGGCGGGCATTTATTACTCTTGTCCCTTGCCGTCGAGTTGGGTATAGGGCCTTTACCTTTGTACAAGTTGGTGTACCAACTACTGTTTTTTACATTTGTACCCTCATATGTGTTGCCACCTGTGGTGACCCCTTGAGACTATAAAAGGAGGCCCAAGGGCAACGTAGAAGGGGTTCGACTCGTTCGATTCACTCGACTCATACGAGACCACACTCGCTCAGGTTAGGTTTTGTAGCTTCCATTGCTCCCTAGGAAGAACACAGTACAATCCAACAAGCAGCAGTAGGAGTGTTATCTCTCCGAAGAGCTCCGAAGCTGGGTAAATCTGCTAGTGTGCATCGCTTCGATCCGCTCTTCGTGCATTCTCCGCCCCCCTCCGAACCACAAGGGACCTAGGTCCCATAGGTGTTCGTGGGACACGATCAGCTTCCCCGACATCTTTGGCGCGCCAGGTAGGGGGCGTCGAGGTTGTGTGAATCTGATCCAGCGTTCACACGAGCAACAATCTTCATCATCTTCA
Organism: Aegilops longissima; assembly: GCA_021605205.1. Classification (NCBI taxonomy): domain Eukaryota; kingdom Viridiplantae; phylum Streptophyta; class Magnoliopsida; order Poales; family Poaceae; genus Aegilops; species Aegilops longissima. The sequence goes on from JAHIAM010020354.1 coordinate 1,706, forward strand.
TCAGCATGCCACCGAAGAAGAAGGCTTCGGCGGCAGCGGGGCCATCCGCGTCCAACCCACCACCACCGGAGCAGACGAGTGGTGGGGAAGACATTGGCGGAGGCACCGGCGCCGACGAGAGAGCCCACGACGCTGCCAGGTCCAAGGACAAGGCGGCACAGGCTTCGGCGTTCGGATACTCACCGCGTCCTTTTCAAGAGGCGCGAGACCGACAGCGTCATGATGCTCGCAGCACCATACGCTTGTTGGATCAAGGCCAAGCTGGAGGATCCCGAGACCCTCGAGACCGCATGCACTTGACATGCGTACGGCGAAATGCGATCGCTTAGGCGGGATGCTGCTCCTCTAACTTGGTTAGGAGTCGAGCACATCCGTTCTTCGCTCCGTCGCCGTTGCCACCCACTACTCCAGCGGAAGCCTTGGCGAGCCCAGCTGCTTCTAGACTACCCTCCAGCGGCCGACAAAGGTCGGCGAGTGGAGGGCCACCATCAGTCTCATCGGCTTTGCCAGCGGTGGCGTCGCGGCAACCAAGCACCTCGCAGCCGCGGCAGGCGACAAAGGCACGAGCGGTGGTGGCGAGACCTGCGGGGGTGCAGCCACCGTGCACTCCCCTTCCCGAAGGCCAAAATCACCGACTCGCCGGATATACCTCGACAGCGACTCCACAGCGTCGTCGGATCCGCGAGCTCGTCGCGACCAGCGCCAAGTTCTTCGATAACGGCAAGAAGAAGACGCTCGAACCCGCATCGAGCGCCGAAGAGAAGCGCGGTGTTAATCAGACCAGCGTGCAGGGCCCGCTGTTGACATGCATGCGCCCGAAGAACGGTGACTTGCGTCGTGCGGTAGGTTGCCCTGCGTTCACCCGTGAGCTGCGGCAAGTCGGTGGCCCGACAAGAAAAACTTCAAGCGGATGTGCGAGAAGTATGATGGCAGGGCGCACCCATCGGAGTTCCTCAGCATCTACACCATCGCGGTGCAGGCTGCGGGGGGACGAGACGACAAGATCCTCGCCAACTACTTCCCTCTGGTGCTCAAGCCAAACGCCAGGTCTTGGCTCATGCACTTGCCGGACAGCTCTATTTCTTCTTGGGCAGATTTGTGCAATCAGTTTGTCGGTGCCTCCACAGGCGGCCACAAGCCTCATGGCCAAGAGAGTGACCTTCACCTACTCGCCCAGAAGGAAGGAGAGTCCCTGCGCAAGTTCATCCAGAGATTTAGCCGTGTGCATTACAACATCCCAGATGTCCACCCTGCCGCGGTAATTAGCGCATTTCATCAGAATGTGCGGAACCGCAGGATGAGGGAGGAAATGGCGATGTGCAAAGTTAAGGACGTCAGTGAGCTATATGCCCTGGCCGATAAGTGTGCATGCGTTGAGGAGGGAAGAAGACTCCCAGGAGAGAATGTTGGAGCAGGATCTGACAGCGATGAGACCGCCCCGGCAAAGAAGAGCCGGCGGCGGAACAACAGAAAGAAGAAGATCCAGGAAGTACTAGTTGTCGAGCAGTCCGGCAAGGATGGTGCCGCCAACAAGGCCAAGGCTAGCGGCTCCGGCAAGGAGGTTGCCGCTGACACCGACCGCCAAGCTGTGGCGGCCGCCGACAAGCAGGACAACTCCAACAAGCAGTACTGCAAGATTCACCGCACCAAGGGCCACGACCTCCAAAGCTGCAAGAAAGTCGAGCAGCTTGTTGAACAGCAGAGAGCTGAATACGAGCGGCGAGACAAGGAGAAGGCCCAGGAAGGTGCTGCGACAGCTAGCAAGAAGAGACTCGGCGGGGGGGCGCGCGGCAAGAGACAGACCTCCCAGCGGCGCGACAAGGAAGAAGGCGAAGATGGCGATGGCGAAGACATGGAAGGCGATGAAGCTGATGAGCAGGAGTTTGAAGGCAACAGAGGTCCTTTGCGTTGGCGGTGGTGCTTCTCTGCATACCTCGCACCGCCAACTCAAGCAATGGATCGTGAGGTTAATGCGTGAGAACCGTCCGTAGAGTCGCGCAGGCCTCGAAGTGGTCCATCCGCCCATCATCTTTGACATTGAGGATCACCTGATCGCATCACTGCGGTCGGTGCTTGCCGATGTTGGTCTCACCAACTATCCGCAACCTCAAAGTCACAAAGATGTTGGTTGGCGAGGCGGCCTGAATCTGATCTCTCTGCGGTGCTCTAGAAGCTTGGATCCCGACAATGAGCTCGAAGAGCTGGAACTTTCAAGGAATCAACCCAGGAAGGAGCAAGCGAAAGGAAGATCTGCTGCCCGGTAACATTTGGCGGTGAGCTGAATTCAGGACTGAGAGGTCACATTCGGCGTTGCCGATTTTCCATTGCCCTACAATGGAATACTTGGTAAATCGGCACTCGCCAAGTTCATGGCAGCCTCTCATTCGCCTACAACCTGCTCAAGATGCCCGGCGCGATAAGCGTCATTTCTGTTCATGGCGACAAGAAGGATGCGCTTATCTGTGCCGACAAGATTTACCGGGATCGCAGCCGCCATACAGATAGCAAATCACTTGCCGCTGAAGCTCCCAGGGGGAAGAAGAAGATCACCTTGTCCGGCAAGAACTCTGATGCCCACTCCGGCAAGCGCACCTCTTCGGAGTGCTGCGCTACCGTCGAGGACGCACCATCGAGCTCCACCGGCAAGTGCAAGAAGAAGATGGCAGCTCCGCCGAAGACCAAGAAGGTGTCTGCCAAGGAGGACGGCACTGGTGGTACCTTCACCATCAGAGCCACGCTTGACCCTAAATAGGAAGGCGAGCTCGTTGCTTTCCTGCGGGCGAATGTCGATGTGTTTGCATGGCAACCATCGACATCCCGGTGTTCGTGAAAGTAATTGAGCACCACTTAGCTGTCTGTCCTCATCGCGCGCCCGTCAAGCAAAAAGTCGAAGCGGCGGTGGGCGCCAGAATTTATAGCAGAAGAAATCAAGAAGTTGGAAGCAGCATGCCTTGTTAGAGTAGTGCTCCATCCCACGTGGTTGGCCAATCCGGTAGTTGTACGAAAGGCAAATGGGAAATGGAGACTCTGTATCGACTTTACAGATGTTAATAAAGCTTGTCCCAAAGACCCATTTCCCTTGCCGCGTATAGACCAGATTGTTGACTCCATAGCTGGATGTGATTTGCTTTCATTTCTTGACGCATATTTAGGATATCATCAGATCTTCATGGCAGAAGAAGATGAAGAGAAAACCGCATTCATTACACCATGTGGCACATACTATTTCATACGGATGCCTTTCGGTTTGAAGAATGCTGGTTCAACGTTTGCAAGAGTAGCCCATGAAGCCTGCGAGCCGCAGATACACAGAAATGTAGAAGCTTACATGGATGACATAGTGGTCAAGAGCAAGGACAAAGCAACTCTGGTTCAAGACTTAGATGAGACCTTTGCAAATCTGCGCAAGATCAACCTCAAGCTCAATCCCGAGAAGTGCGTGTTTGGAGTTCCTTCCGGCAAGCTTCTCGGGTTCTTCGTGTCTCAGAGGGGAATTGAAGCCAATCCCGACAAGATCAAGGCCATTGAGCAGATTGAAGCACCAAAGCACGTCAAGGATGTAAGAAGGCTTGCCGATTGCGTGGCTGCTCTCAGCAGGTTTATCTCTAGGTCAGCTGAGCGCGCCCTGCCATTTTTCAAAATTTTGAAAAAGGCAGGTCCAATGAAATGGACTCCCGAAGCAGAGGTTGCGCTGCAGGACTTGAAGAGGTACCTGTCCTCCACTCCAATACTTGTCGCACCTAAGCCACAAGAGAAGTTGCTGCTATATATAGCGGCAACAGATCAAGTGGTTAGTGCTGCGTTAGTAGCGGAGAGGGAGGCGGATGATGAGCCGGCAACCGAAGCAGAAGCATCCAGCGACAAGCAGGGGGCTTCGCCAACAAGCTCTGGTCCCGACAAAGACGGATTTGCGCAGACGAGCGACAAGATGCAGAAAAGGATGGTGCAGCGCCCAGCCTACTTTGTTAGTTCCCTTCTACAGGGGGCTAGGTCGAGGTATTCTGGTGTGCAGAAATTGCTTTTCGGCCTCCTCGTGGCCTCGAGAAGCTGCGCCATTACTTCCAAGCACATGAGATAACAGTTGTCACTCGCTTTCCGCTGAAGAGGATATTGCAAAATCCAGAAGCAACAGGTAGGATTGTCGGTGGGCCTTTGGAACTATCAAGCTTTGGCCTCAAGTTTGAAAGCACTTCAACTATCCAAAGCAGAGCATTGGCAGAGTTTATAGCAGAATGGACGCCAACGCAAGATGAAGAAATACCCGAGATGAGCATCCCCGTCAAGGAAGCAAGCAAGGAGTGGCTGATGTATTTTGACGGTGCCTTTTCGCTGCAAGGCGCCGGTGCCGGCGTGCTGCTTATCGCACCCACCGGAGAGCACCTCAAATACATAGTCCAAATGCACTTTCCCAAGGAGCAAGCAACAAATAATACTGCAGAGTATGAAGGTTTGCTTGCCGGACTCAGAATTGCAGTGGACCTTGGGATCAGAAAGCTTATTGTCAGGGGTGACTCACAACTTGTCGTCCGCCAAGTAAACAAAGATTATCAGAGTCCGTTGATGGAAGCCTACGTCGATGAAGTGAGAAAGCTAGAAGAGCACTTTGAAGGCCTGCAAATGGAACATGTTCCAAGAGCTCAGAATGATATTGCTGATGGCCTGTCAAAGTGCGCCGCACTCAAGTTACCGGTGGAACCAGGGATCTTCGTGCTCAAGCTGACTCAGCCAACCGTAACACCATCAACTGGACAAAGCAAGAAGAGGAAGTTGGTTTCCGGTGACTACTTTCCGGCAGAGCTCCCTGAAGCCGCCGCCAAGAAGGTCCCCAAAATCAACGCAAATATCGCTGAGGAACAGTCTGCTCCGACAAACCTAAGGGTTTGTTTCGTTGAAGCAGACGTTCCCGACAAGTTTTGCTCCGGCAAGCTTGTCGGGGGTCATCTTGCCGTGGAAGCTGATGTTCCCGCAGCGGCAGATGTGCCTTTAGTCCGTGTTGTCGAGCCACAGGCTCCAGCATGGGCGCAGCAGATCGTCCATTTCCTTCAAACAGGAGAACTTCCCGAAGAGCAAGAAGAAGCAGAAAAAGTAGCCCGACAGTCAAGTATGTATCAGTTTGTTGACAACATCCTATCTGAGAAGAAGACTCAGCGGAGTGAAATTGAAGTGTATTTGCGGGAAGATGGGCCGAAGCTGTTGGCGAGAGATACGGAGGCATATGTGGTCACCACATTGGCGCAAAACACTTGCGGCAAAGCCTTCCGGCAAGGTTTCTTCGGCGAAGCCCTTTAGGATGCAACGGCACAAGTAACCAAGTGTGAAGCGTGCAGTTCCATTCAAAACAGATACACCAGCCAGCTCAAGCTCTCGGACGATCCCTTGTCCTGGCCATTTTTGATGCAGGGGCTCGACATCCTCGGCCCCTTCCTAGAGCTGTTGGGGCTTTGAGTACTTATGCGTCGCAATCGACAAGTTCACAAAGTGGCGGAAGTGGAAGCGATGAGGAAGGTGACAGACACGGTCGCGATCAAGTTCTTGGTCAATTGTTTGCCGTTTTGGGATACCTAACGGATCATCACCGACAACGGCACCCAATTCACGATCGCACCTTCATGCGATCGTCCAAGATCTTGGCGCCAAGGTCTGCTTTGCTACATTGCTCACCCAGAAGCAGCGGTCAAGCAGAGAGGCAAGCGCTGAAGTGCTGCGAGGACTCAAGACCGAACTTTTGACAGGCTGGGCAAGTCGGAAGAAACTGGATTGAGGAGCTGCGGTGGTTCTTTGGTCGATTAGGGCGACGCCAAATCGAGCCATCGGCGGACACCTTTGCTCTAGTCTATGGAGCGAGGCAGTTCTCCCACGGAACTCGTATACGGGTCACCTCGAGTACTCGCTTATGATGAGCTTGAGCAAGAGCAGCTGCGACAAGATGACGCGCTGCTCCTCGAGGAAGATCGTCTTCAGGCTGCTGTACGAGCTACTCGTTACCAGCAAGCTTTGTGCCGCTACCATAGCCGCAAAGTTAATGCCAGAAGCTTCAAGGAAGGCGACCTTGTTCTTCGGCGCATTCAATCCGCCAAGAATTCCAACAAGTTGACGCCGAAGTGGGAAGGTCCCTATCGGGTGAAACGAGTCACTAGGCCTGGCGCTGTCCACCTTGAGACCAAAGATGGCGTTCCTGTGAGCAACTCCTGGAATATAGAGCATCTTTGTAAGTTTTACCCATAGGGCGCGGTTGCCGGAACCCGTTCCGGCAACCACCCTTTTGTACAAGTCTTGCTGCTGTTGCATGTAATCCTTTGTACAAAGCCGGGCGCAGACCCCGTGCATCAGTAAAGCTTATGTGTTGCGCACAATTTGTCAATTTCATGCTTTCATCATTATTATGCGTGTATTATCTGACATATCGTGCAGCATCCGCACCCGGTAAGCAATAACGAGCCACTAGGCTCCATAACTTTATTTTCTCTTCTTTCTTCTCAAAAAGAAGAGGAAGGTTCATCCACCCACAAGTTAATCGGGGGAGAAGGAGAAGATAATGGTGTGGGCTGCCAAGTGTCGCTCGAGGAAGTATCACCTTGCCGGGAAGCAAACGACAGAAAAGCTAAGTTACTAAGTTTAAGCAATCAGTTTTTAAATTTTCAAGTTATCTTCCTCGAACGATAGTACTTTGTATGGAAAACCTGTGCGCGGAGGAACCAACTCGCGGCTAGCCTGCGCCCTTACTTTGTTTCGAGTCCGCTCAACAACTTAAGTGTGCTGCAACTAGTTGCGACAAGGTTGCTTGTCGGAGGCAGCATCGCCAACAGGCTGCTGATGTTCCGCACTCAGCGCTCGCGGCAAAGATGCTCGCACCGACAAGTTCCCTAAAAGCGTAGGGCACGAACATACAAGGGAAGGAATCAAGTAAAGGAAATAACATTGCAATTGTTGCCTAAGATAGAGTATAATACAAAATAACTTGTCGCAGATCTAATAAATCGTTCTATTAAACATGATCTGCAGCGACAAGGAAAAGATAAACTTGGAGGCCTAGTCCACGCGGTCGCCATCGATCCTCTTGACTCCGCTCACCCTGTCCACGATGGGTGCGACAAGGGCCTTAAGTGCTTCAACGTCGGTAGATGGAGGCAGGGACTTGAGGACGTTGGCGAAGCTGACGCCTGGATTGCGGAAGGCCACCTTCATCAGCACCTTCTGGAGAGCCCCGGCGCAGACTTGGCGCGAGTCGTCGGCCAGCTGCTTTGGGATCTCCTCCCGGAGCCGCTGGAGACCCGTCAACACGCCCTTGAAGAACAGGCTGAGTTTGACGCTGGGTTGGAGGTTCTCGTCGGTGGAGTACCCAAGATCCACCATCCCCAGCTCCATCAGCTCATTGTGGATGGCGGCGGCAGTGTCCACAAGTCCTTCTGTCCAGTGCATTATACTATCTCTGAGAGAGTCTTGGGCAGTCGCGGCGTTCGCCAACAGCTCCTCGTTGGCCTTGATCTTCTCCAGCAGGCCCGTTTCCCGCTTCTTGGCGCCGTTCAACGTCTCCGTCAGAGTGGTCAGTTTCAGCTCCAGATCTGCCTTGGAGTCCTTGGCGGCGTCGAGCTCTTTGATCTTATCAGCGAAATGACCCTGTAGCTCGCCAAGAGTGTAGGCGTCCTTCTCGCGCTCGTGTTTCAGCCCGGCGACCTCCTCCTCGCTCTTCTGGAGGGTGGCCTCCAGCTGTGCCACCTTCGTTTCCAATTCCTTCTTGGCGGCCTCGGCAGCTGCAGCGGCGTCCTTGGCCTCCTTGAGTGCTCCGCCAATCGATTGCTCGCACGCGGCAAGATCTTCCTCGTAGCTGTTGAGGTTGATCTTCCACTGCGCCAGCTCACCTTCTTGCGCAAAGAGCTTCTCGCCGGCAAGCCTTTGCTGCTCCTCGACCTCGGCCTTCTCCAGGATGAAGGCCGTGCGCTGCTCAGCAAGTTGCTCCCGCGCTTCTCCTATGTCCCGGAGAGTTTCCTTGTTGGCGCGCCAGAGCTCTTCTGCGCGCTTCTCCATGTCGGCTCCCGCCCTCGCGACGAGTGCTTCCCGCGACTCCAGCTTAGCTTGGCGGGCGCGGTAGAGCGACAGCAGCTGCTCCTCCCCAGGCTCGCCACTGCTGCTGCTTGGCGCGTTAACCAAGGACAGCCCAGCAGAGGCGACCAGCTCCACGTCGAAGGTCTCCCCCTCGACCGGCGCCCTGGAGCTCGATGCCCAAGGAAGCTTGATGAAGACACCTTCGCCGGCCTTCAGATAGGCGCCAGGTGGGAGCTCTTGGTCCAGTGCGGCATCGGTGGCAGGGGGATCGGCGGTCGGTGCAGCGCCTGGCGCTCCTGCGGCCTCAGGGCCGTCAGTACGATCACCAGACCCCTCCCCAGCCTCTGCACCGGCAGCCTTGGCGGCCTCCTCGCCGACGGACCCATCGGTGCCGGCCTCCTCTTCCATGTTAGTGGCGTCGTCATTGTTGCCGCGAGCGTCCTCCTCGCCGGCAACCTCAGTCTCCATTGGCTCTCCGGCAGATGGATCTGATGATCAGAGAAAGAAAGAACAGATCAAGCAGATGTTGGGAAAAACGGAAGAAAGATAACCCAAGGGAGATTTTCAAGTAAGAAGATTACCTGCAATGGGATCTGTAGCCGCGGTCTCCACCACCGGAGGGTCGTCGGCGCTGCCCCTTGCCGGAGAAGCTCCCCTTGTCGGAGAAGCCTCCCTTGCCGGAGAGCACTCCCTTGGCGGAGATTTCTCCCTTGGCGGCGTAGTTGAAGCAAGCAGAACTTCGGGAGTGACCTCCGGAGCCTCATGATGAGGCTGAACTTCGGGAGTGACCTCCGGGGCCTCCTGATGAGGCTGCTCTGCTCCTACATAATTCAACAAGCCAGATATCAATGATGAAGGAACACCCAAGCACACCTAACCGTAAGAAATAAACCAAGTACTTACGCTGGGGGCTGTGCTGGGGGCTGCTCTGTTGAAGGGTTGCCGGATCCGGCAAAGGAGTCTCAGACGTGCCTCCCGTCGCCACGGGAGATTCGTCTTCGATGACCACCACCGGAGTCTTGGCTCTCTTCGATGCCCTCTGAGCGATGTCACGAAGAAGGAAAGGGTCGAGAATAAACAAGTCGGATACAAGATAAAACAGTAAATTGAAGGATTACAAGTAGCAGCGACAAGATCTTACTCTTCCTCTTCTTCCTCGGGCTGAGGCGGAGAGATCAAGTCTGCTCAGTAGCGACAAATTGGAGGAGAAGATTCCCTCGGACGCTTGGCGGGTGCGGGGGCCGTGACTCCAGAAGACCCCGCTCCCGTTGCCGTGGCGGCATGAGGCGCTCCAGCATGCAGATGCTTGCGCGCGGTGGTAGCGCGTCGGCGGCAGGCGGCTGTTGCCAGCGTGCCGCCCGCCACTTCTCCAGTTTTGCGGAGGCGTCTCCTTGGCGGGGCCGCGGGCTCCTCCTGCGGCAAGCTACTTGACGGCGGAGGGGAAGCGCCCCCGGCAGACTCGCTCGGCTCATTGCCGGGCTCGGCCTGCTCCTCCTTATCGGCGAACTCCTCTCGGTCGGTGAGGCTTGCCGCCTCGGCTGTCTCTGCCTCCTCGACAGTGAACCCAAACCGCGGCGGCGGCAGCAGCTGCCGCCTCCTCCAACCTTGTGGCGATGCGCCATCTCTTGCTTTCGGTGGTGTCGCGGGTGAGCCGCTTACGCTCGTCGGCGCGGATCGGCACTTCTTCTAAGTCGTCGAAGAACTGCTGCACGGCGTCGTCGGTGGGCTCTGCCAAGTTGGAGCGATTCCATGGGAATCGCTGGCGGCATCATCCGCGGATGCGGTCAGCGATGAGTTGTTGCACAAGGCACGACTCCCAAGGCAACATGAACCACTCGGGGTGATCGCATCGAGCTTGAACAGCTCCGCAGCATGCCATCCAGCTCCAAGACGGTGAAGTTCCAGTTCAGACCCGGGCGCAACCTCATGATGTCCGCCGCGTTTTGGAACTCCCAAGTAGGCCTCCCCCTCTCCTGCAAGGGCGCAATGCGGCTGCGAAGGAAGTATACGCCAACTGATCCTATGGTAAGCCCGGCATGCCTGAGGCGCAAGATCCTAGTCACGGCAATCTTCAACTTGGCATCCTCCGGCGCCAAGTTGCTCCAGTCGTTGCCGCGTACTATGGGAGTTTTGCGCAGGGCAGTGAAAGGCTGCGGGTCCTCCTCTAAGATCCAACACCAGTCAGCTCTCCACTCCTCCCACTTGCTGCGCAGCTCTCCGTCAAGATATGCTTCCTTCTTGCCGATCCTGGATATCCATGCAATTCCTCCGGCAAGCGGCTCTCCTCTCTCTACGCGGGGCATGAAGTAATGGCGGAAGAGCGCTAAATTTGGGTGGACTCCGACGAAGTTCTCGCAGAGGTGTGCGAAAACCGCCATGGTGAGGACGGCGTTGGGGGTGAAATCAAGGAGGCGGAGGCCATATGTGTTCATGACATCACAAAAGAATTCGGAAAAAAGGCGAGCCCTGCCCGGAAAAAAGCGAAAAAGGGTACCCGATGGAAACCTTACGGACGTGGCGGCGGAGATCACCCTCGTCTTGGCAGAGTGCGCCCGCGTCGCCGTCGACCAGAAAAGGTAGTACAGCTCCCGCAGCTCCTTCTTGTCAAGCAAGGGATCGAAGAGGGCCCGCTCCTTCCATGGCGCCTTGCATGAGCGCTGCGCCTCGGACGATTCCGCCTTTCCCTTGTCGGCCTTGAGCCATGTGGGGAGGTGGTGGAGGAGGTCGGCGGCGTTGGTGGCGCCGGTGGCAATGGGAGGCGGGCGTCGCTCTCTTTGGGCTCGAGAAGAAAGAAGCGGCGGTGGTTTTTGATGTGACAGCAATGGCAAGTGGGCGTTCTGCCCCTGTACCCCCTGCTTATAAGGAGGGAGAGGGGGCGGGCGTTCCCATTTTCCCATTAAAGAAAGCCCCCACGATCTCCCCCACGACGCCACGTCCGGTGCGTGTCGTTCGTGGGGGACGTGGTGGGTCCAGGGCGAGTAATGGCGTAATCCAGACCGCGCGTGCCCGTTCACTGTTTTGGGCCTGGCCCAACAGAGCTTGGCGCTGTGTGTGGCCCAGGCCCGGGGGCTCCTGTCGGTGTACTAGAGTAGGGGTACCCTAGTACCCCGAACTCGTGCACGGGCAGTTGCAGCACCCTGCGACAGGGCTGGCCTGGTGATCGTCAAGATCCTCCACGGCTCCTTTGGAGCCATTCAAGAACAAAGTGATCAAGGCCCCGGCAAGAGGAGCTTGCCGGGAAGGCCGCTCAAGGCACGAAGGAAACAAGACCCCGACAAGAGGAGCTTGCCGGGAAGGCTTGGTGATTGACAAGCTCCCAAGCGCGACAAGGATTCAGCCGCGGCAAGGTGCTTGCCGCGACAGACAACCTCTCTTCATCTCCGCTCCACCTCATCCGCCAGCGTGTCGCATGCGGGGCTATTCCTGCAGCGTGTCGAAGGGCTGTGCAGCCAGCGAGGAGCAGCGATAACGGCGGCGACAAGCTACCATCATGGCGACGGAGGCGCGCCGCGGTCCTGTTGCCTTTGTTGAGGCGGACGGGGCGGGCATTATTACTCTTGTCCCTTGCCGTCAGAATTAGGTATAGGGCACTGTACACTATACAAGTTGGTGTACCAACTACTGTTTTTTTACATTTGTACCCTCATATGTGTTGCCACCTGTGGTGACCCCTTGAGACTATGAAAGGAGGCCCAAGGGCAACGTAGAAGGGTTCGACTCGTTCGATTCACTCGACTCATACGAGACCACACTCGCTCAGGTTAGGTTTTGTAGCTTCCATTGCTCCCTAGCAAGAACACAATACAATCCAACAAGCAGCAGTAGGAGTGTTATCTCTCCGGAGAGCTCCGAAGCTGGGTAAATCTGCTCGTGTGCATCGCTTCGATCCGCTCTTCGTGCATTCTCCGCCCCCCTCCGAACCACAAGGGACCTAGGTCCCATAGGTGTTCGTGGGACACGATCAGCTTCCCCGACAACTAGCTCTATAAGCTAGTTCAAATTTTTTTACACTAGAGTTGAACTAGCTCTATAAGCTAGTTCAAATAATTTTACACTAGAGTTGAACTTGCTCTATAGCCTAGTACAAATAATTTTACACTAGAGTCGTACTAGCTCTTACACTAGAGTTGAACTAGCTCTATTAGCTACTTAAAACAATTTTACCCTAGAGTTGTACTATCTCTATAGCCTAGTACAAATAATTTTACACTAGAGTTAAACTAGCTCGATAGCCTAGCTCAAATTATTTTAAACTAGAGTTGAACTAGCTCTATAAGCTAGTTCAAATAATTTTACACTAGAGTTGAACTAGGTATATAGCCTAGTACAAATAATTTTACAGTAGAGTTGAACTAGCTCTATAAACTTGTACAAATAATTTTACACTAGACTTTAACTAGCTCTATAAGCTAGGTCCAATAATTTTACACTGGAGTTGAACTAGCTCTATAGCCTAGTACAAATAATTTTACACTAGATTTGAACTAGCTATATAAGCTAGTGCAAATAATTTTACACTAGAGTTGAACTAGGTCTATAGCCTTGTATAAATAATTTTACACTTGGGTTGAACTAGATCTATAAGCTAGTTCAAATAATTTTACACTAGAGTTGAACTAGCTCTATAGACTAGTACAAATAATTTTACATTAGAGTTGAACTAGATCTATAAGCTAGTTCAAATAATTTTACACTAGAGTTGAACTAGCTCTATAGCCTAGTACAAATAATTTTACACTAGAGTTGAACTAGCTCTACAAGCTTGTACAAATAATTTTACACTAGACTTTAACTAGCTCTATAAGCTAGTTCAAATAATTTTACAGTAGAGTTGAACTAGCTCTATAGCCTAATACAAATAATTTTACACTTGAGTTGAACTAGCTCTATAATCTTGTACAAAATTTTTTACACTAGAGTTAAGCTAGATCTATAAGCTAGTTCAAATAATTTTACACTAGAGTTGAACTAGCTCTATAAGCTAGTTCAAATTTTTTTACACTAGAGTTGAACTAGCTCTATAAGCTAGTTCAAATAATTTTACACTAGAGTTGAATTAGCTCTATAGCCTAGTACAAATAATTTTACACTAGAGTCGTACTAGCTCTTACACTAGAGTTGAACTAGCTCTATTAGCTACTTAAAACAATTTTACCCTAGAGTTGTACTAGCTCTATAGCCTAGTACAAATAATTTCACACTATAGTTGAACTAGCTCTATAAGCTAGTTCAAATAATTTTACACTAGGGTTGAACTAGCTCTATAGCCTAGTACAAATAATTTTACACTTGAGTTGAACTACCTCTATAAGCTAGTTCAAATAATTTTACACTACAGTTGAACTAGCTCTATAGCATAGTAAAAATAATTGTAGACTAGATTTGAACTAGCTCTATAAGCTAGTTCAAATAATTTTACAATAGATTTGAACTAGCTCTATAGCCTAGTACAAATAATTTTACACTAGAGTTGAACTAGCTCTATAAGCTTATACAAAAAAATGTAGACTAGAGTTGAACTAGCTCTATAAGCTAGTTCAAATAATTTTACACTAGAGTTGAACTGGCTCTATAAGCTAGTTCAAATAATTTTACACTAGAGTTGTACTAGCTCTATAAGCTAGTTCAAATAATTTTACACTAGAGTTGAACTAGCTCTATAGCCCAGTACAAATAATTTTACACTAGATTTGAACTAGATCTATAAGCTAGTTCAAATAATTTTGCACTGGAGTTGAACTAGCTCTATAGCCAAGTACAAATAATTTTACACTAGAGTTAAACTAGCTCTATAGCCTAGTACAAATAATTTTACACTAGAGTTGAACTAGCTTTATAAGCTAGTTCAAATAATTTTACACTACAGTTGAACTAGCTCTATAGCCTACTACTAATAATTTTACACTAGAGTTGAACTAGCTCTATGTCGGTGTACTAGAGTAGGGGTACCCTAGTATCCCGAACTCGTGCACGGGCAGTTGCAACACCCCGCGGCAGGGCTGGCCTGATGACCGTCAAGATCTTCCGCGGCTCCTTTGGAGCCATTCAAGAACAAAGTAATCAAGACCCCGGCAAGAGGAGCTTGCCGGGAAGACCACTCAAGGCACGAAGGAAACGAGGCCCCGGCAAGAGGAGCTTGCCGGGAAGGCTTGGTGAGCGCCGAGTTCCCAAGCGCGACAAGGGTTCTGCCGCGGCAAGGCGCGTGCCACGGCAGGCAACCTGTCTTCATCTCCGTTCCAGCTCATCCGCCAACGTGTCGCCGCGGGGCTTTCCCAGGAACGCATGTCGATGGGCTGTGCAGCCTGCGGGGAGCAATGATAAGCGGCGCTGACAAGCTACCATCGTGGCGAACGGAGGGGCGCTTGACAGTCCCTGTTACACTGTTCAGGCGACTGAGACGGGCATTTATGACTCTTGTCCCTTGCCGTCAGAGTTAGGTATAGATCACTGTACACTATACAAAACGGTGTACCAACCTATGTTTTTACTATTTACCCTTATCTACTTGCCACCTGTGGTGACCGCTTGTGCCTATAAAAGGAGGCCCAAGTGCAGCATAGAGAGGGTTTGGTCCAGCTCCGGTTCAGTTCATCCTACTCACTGGAGACCTCATTTAGGCTAGGTTTTCTAGCTCCCATTGCTCCCTAGCAAGAACACAATATAATCCACCAAGCAGCAGTAGGAGTGTTATCTCTCCGGAGAGCTCCGAAGCTGGGTAAATCTGCTCGTGTGCATCGCTTCGATCCGCTCTTCGTGCATCCTCCGCCCCCTCCGAACCACAAGGGACCAAGGTCCCATAGGTGTTCGTGGGACACGACCAGCTTCCCCGACATCTTTGGCGCGCCAGGTAGGGGGCGTCGAGGTTGTGTGAACCCGATCCAGTGTTCACACGAGCAGTAATCTTCATCATCATCATCAGCATGCCACCGAAGAAGAAGACTTCGGCGGCAGCAGGGCCGTCCGTGTCCAATCCACCACCACAGAGCAGACGAGTGGTGGGGAAGACACTGGCGGAGGAAACTGCGCCGACGAGAGAGTCCACGACGCCGCCAGGTCCAAGGACAAGGCGGCGCAAGCTTCGGCGTCCGAATCCGCACCG
Organism: Aegilops longissima; assembly: GCA_021605205.1. Lineage (NCBI taxonomy): Eukaryota > Viridiplantae > Streptophyta > Magnoliopsida > Poales > Poaceae > Aegilops > Aegilops longissima. Next base: position 16,848 of record JAHIAM010020354.1, read on the forward strand.
CGTCCTTCTCAAGAGGCGCGGGAAAAACAGCGTCATGGTGCTCGCAGCACCATACGTTCGATAGATCAAGGCCAAGCTGGAGGATCCCGAGGACCTCGAGACCCGCATGCGCACGCCAAAGATGCCGGCGAGGTGCGGGTACGTTGGGGGCGGGGCGCTGCTCCTCTAACTTGGTTAGGAGTCCGAGCACGTCCGTTCTTCCGCTCCGCACGCGTTGCCACCCACCACTCCAGCGAAGCCTTGGCAAGAGCTCAGCTACTTCTAGACTACCTCCAGCGGCCGACAAGGTCAGCGAATGGAGGCCACCATCGAGCCTCGCCGGCTTTGCCAGCGGCGACGTCCCGCGGCAACCAAGCGCCTCGCAGCCGCGGCAAGGCGACAAGGCACGAGCCGGTGCTTACGAGACTTGCGGGGGTGCAGCCACCGTGCACTCCCCTTCCCGAAGGCCAAGATCGCCGACTCATCGGATCCACCTCGACAGCGACTCCACTGCGTCGTCAGATCCGCGAGCTCGTCGCGCCCAGCGCCGAGTTCTTCGAGAACGGCAAGATGAAGCCTTTCGAACTCGCGCCAGCGCCGAAGAGAAGCGCGGCGTCAGTCTGACCAACGCGCCGGGCCCGCTGTTGATATGCATGCGCCAGGGGAGCCAGGAGACTTGCCGTACGCGGTAGGTTGCCCTGCGTTCACCCGTGAGCTGCGGCAAGTCCATTGGCCTGACAAGAAAAACTTCAATCCAGATGTACCCGAGAAGTATGATGGCAGGACACACCCATCGGAGTTCCTCAGCATTTACACCATCGCGGTGCAGGCTGCGGGGGGCGAGGCGACAAGATCTCGCCAACTACTTTCTCTCGGTGCTCAAGCCAAACGTCAGGTCTTGGCTCATGCACTTGCCGGACAGCTCTATTTCTTCTTGGGAGGATTTGTGCCATCAGTTTGTCGGCGCCTTCACAGGCGGCCACAAACCTCATGGCCAAGAGAGTGACCTTCACCTGCTCGCCCGGAAGGAAGGAGAGTCCTCGCCAAATTCATCCAGAGATTCAGCCGTGTGCATTACAACATCCTGGATGTCCATCCTGCCGCGGTGATCGGTGCATTTCATCGAGAATGTGCGAAACCGCAGGATGAGGAGGAGATGGCAATGTGCAAAGTAAAAGGCGCCGTGAGCTCTACATACTGGGCGACAAGTGTCTGCCACGCTGAAGAAGGAAGAAGACTCGGGAGAGAATGTGGGAGCAGAGTCGACAATGAGGAGACCGCCCCGGCAAGGAAGAGCCGACGGTGGAACAACAGGAAGAAGAAAAGCCAAGAAGTACTAGTTGTCGAGCTGTCCGGCAAGGATGGTGCGCCAACAAAGCCAAGGCTGGTGGCTCCGGCAAGGAGGTTGCCCGGCTGACACCGACCAAGCTGTGGCGGCCGGCCGACAAGCGTGACAGCTCCAACAAACAAGATCTTGTAAGATCCACGCACCAAGGGCCACGACCTCGAGCTGCAAGAAAGTCGAGCAGCTTGTTGAGCTCTGAGGGCTGAATCGAAGCGAAGAGACAAGGAGAAGGCCAGGAAGGTGCAGGTGCAGCTAGTAAGAAGAGACCGGTCGGGAGGACGCCATGGCAAGGCCAAGCAGCGGCAAGGAGACAAGCCCTCCGCTGGCGCGACAAGGAAGAAGGCGAAGATGAAGATGGCGAAGACATGGAAGGCGATGAAGCCGACGAGCAAGAGTTTCAAAAGGCAGCGGAGGTCGCTGCGTTGGCGGTGGTGCTTCTCTGCATACCTCGCGCCGCTAACTCAAGCAATGGATGCGTGAGGTTAATGCAGCAGAGCCATCCATAGAGTCGCGCAAACCTGCGAAAGTGGTCCGAAGACCCATCATCTTTGACATTGAGGATCACCCTGATCGCATCACTGCGGTCGGGTGCTTGCCGATGTTGGTAGCGCCAACTATCCGCAACCTCAAAGTCACAAAGATGTTGGTTTGGCGGGGCGGCCTGAATCTGATCTCCTCCGCGATGCTCCGAAGCTTGGATCCACGATAGCGAGCTCGAGAAACTGGTACTTTCAAGGAATCAACCCAGAAGGAGCAAGCCGAAAGGAAGATCACACTTCGGTGACATTTGGCGATGAACTGAATTTTAGGACTGAGAGGTCACATTTGGCGTTGTCGATTTCCCATTGCCCTACAATGGAATACTTGGCGTCGGCACTCGCCAAGTTCATGGCAGCCTCTCATTACGCCTACAACCTGCTCAAGATGCCAGGCCGATAAGCGTCATTTCTGTCCATGGCGACAAGAAGGATGCGCTTATCTATGCCGACAAGATTTACCGGGATGCAGCCGCCACAGATAGCAAACCACTTGCCGGCTGAAGCTCCGGGGAAGAAGAAGACCACTTTGTCCGCAAGAACTCGATGCCC
>JAHIAM010020356.1:0-11690 GCA_021605205.1 Aegilops longissima
TTTGGTTTCATGAAGTATCCCTTGTTGCCCTTGCCCTTCTTGGATTTAGTGGTTCTACCAACCATCAACAATTGATGCTCCTACTTGATTTCTACTTTCGATGTCAAACATTTGAATACCTCAAGGATCATCATATCTATCCGATATGTTATAGTTCATCCGAAGCTCTAGCAGCTTGGTGGCAATGACTATGGAGAAACATCACTATCTCATCACGGAAGATCAACTCCCACTCGATTCAAGTGATTGTTTTTCGGACAACCTGAGCACAAGCTCAAGATTGAGCTTTTCTCCCTTAGTTTGCAGGCTAAGAAAATGCGTCGGAGGTCTCATACCTTTTGGCGTGGCACGAGCCGAAATCCCAATTTAGCCCTCGAAACATCTCTATGTTCCCGCGTTTGGCGTCTTGGTGCCTCTACTCTAAACCGTTCAAGCGAACTATCACGTAGTTATCAAAGCGTGTATGTCGATGTTACAACATCTACAAACAACGTTTGGGGTTCAACACCTTGGCGGTGCATTGGGACATAAGCTTTCTCTTCCGCATAATCGCTCTTGTCAACTTTCAACTATATTTTCTCTGGAACATATCTAAGCAGTGGAACTAAAAGCGCGAGCTTCGACATAATTGCAAAAGGTCTTTTGACTATGTTCAAGATAATTAAGTTCATCTTATGAACTCCCTCGAATAGACATCCCTCGGTCATCTAAGTGATTACATGATCCAGTCAACTAGGCAGTGTCCGATCATCACGTGAGACGGACTAGTCATCATCGGTGAACATCTTCATGTTGATCGTTATCTACTATCGACTCATGCTTTCCTTCGGTCTCGTGTTCGAGGCCTTCGCACATCTAGGCTGTCAAGTTAACCCCAAGTGTTTTGCTGTGTAAATCATCTTACACCCGTTGTATGTGAGCGTAGAATCCATCACACCGATCATCACGTGGTGCTTAGAAGCGACGAAGCGCAAGATTGCCGGATCGAGGAGAACACTTCTTGAAATTTGTGTAAGGATCATCTTATTTACTACCGTCGTTCTAAGTAAACAAGGCATAAACATAATAAACATCACATGCAATTATATAGTAGTGACATGATATGGCCAATATCATATAGCTCCATTGATCTCCATCTTGAGGGCTCCATGATCATCATCGTCAGGCATGACACCATGATCTCCATCATCATGATCTCCATCATCGTGTCTCCATGAAGTTGTTCCCAACTATTACTTCTACTACTATGGCTGCGGTTAGCAATAAAGTAAAATAATTACATGGCGTTGTTTAATGAACCGGTCATACAATAAATAAAGACAACTCCTATGGCTCCTGCCGGTTGTCATACTCATCGACATCAAGTCGTGAATCCTATTACAAGAACATGATCAATCTCATACATCACATATCATTCATCACATTCTTCTTGGCCATATCATCACATAGCATCCGCAAAAAAAGTTAGGCGTCCTCTAATTGTTGTTTGCATGTTTACGTGGCTCTATGGGTTTTTAGCAAACGTTTCTTACCTCGCTAAACCACAGCGTGATATGTCAATGCTATTTACCCTTCATAAGGACCCTTTTCATCGAATCCGTTCCGACTAAAGTGGGAGGCGCACCCTAGCCACCTTATGCACCAAGTGCATGTCGTTAGTGGACATCTCACGTAAATGCGTGTAAGGTCGGTCGGGCGCTTCATCCCTTAGTCGAAACAAGATTGGACTAGTAACGGTAAGCATATTGAACAACATCAGCCAACTACTTTGTGTTCTACCGTGCAAAGAATCTAAATAGACCTACTCATGATGCCCTTTGTTGGGGGCGTGGCAAAATTCAAAAATTTCCTCGTGTCACCAAGATCTATCTATGGAGAAACTAGCAGGAGGAAGGAGGTGCATCTACATACCCTTGTAGATCGTTAAGCGGAGCGTTCATGTGAAGGGGTTGAAGGAGTCTTACTCGTCATGATTCAAATCACGGAGATCCTAGTGCGAGCAGAGGCACCTCGCGTTCAACACCGTACAGCCGGTGGCGTCTCACGCCTTGATCCAGCAAGGAGAGAGGAGAGGTTGAGAGACTCCATCCAACAGCAGCACAGGCGTGGTGGTGATGGAGGCGTGGCAATCCCGGAGGCCAGCCAAGCAGGGAGAGGAGGAGGAGGCGGGGCTGCACCAAGAGGAGAGGTTCTCGTGTCTTATGGGCAGCCCAGGCCTCATATATTAGGGGAAGAGGAGGCTGCGCCCCTCTGGGGTTTCCACCCCTGAGGCGGCCAGCCCTAGATGGGACAAGGGGCGGCCAGAGGGAGGGAGAGGGCCCACTAGATGGGCCTTAGGGCCCATCTGGACTAAGGTTGCCCTCCCTTCCCTTAGCCTTGGGCCCCTTGTGGAGGCACCAGCCCCTGGGCTGGTTCCCTCCCGCCACCTGTATACAGGGCAGTGGCCCCACTTGGTGAACCCAGGGACCCTCCGGTGGTCATTTCAAATATCAAAACTTTTCGGTTACCAAAAGGACTTCCATATATAAATCTTTACCTCCGGACCATTGGAACTCCTCGTGACGTCCGGGATCTCATCAGGACTCGAACAACATTCGGTAACCACATACAAGCTTCCTATAAACCCTAAGCGTCCAGAACCTTAAGTGTGAGACCCTACGGGTTGGAGACAAGCAGAACATGGAGGCGTTCTCCGGTCAATAACCAACAGCGGGATCTGGATACCCATATTGGCTCCCACATGTTCCACGATGATCTCATCGGATGAACCACGATGTCAAGGACTCAATCGATCCGTATACAATTCCCTTTGTCTAGCGGTATTGTACTTGCCGAATTGATCGTCGGTATGCGATACCTTGTTCAATCTGTTACGGCAAGTCTCTTTACTGTTCGTAACACATCATCCGTGATCAACCCCTTGGTCTGCTTGTGCACGTATGATGATGTCCTACGAGTGGGCCAGAGATACCTCTCCGTTTACGGGTGACAAATCCGGTCTCGATCCGTGTCAACCCAATGGTCACTTTCGGAATACAAGTGCACCATAGTCACCCGATTCGTTGTGCGTTTGATACACCAAAAGCACTCCCTATTGTCCAAGAATTGCGATCTCATGGTCTAAGGAAGAGATACTTGACATTGGAAAAGCTCTAGCAAAGCGAACTACGATCTTGTGCTATGCTTAGGATTGGGTCTTGTCCATCAATCATTCTCCTAATGATGTGATCCTTATCAATGACATCCAATGTCCATGGTTGGAAACCGTAACCATCTATTGATCAAGACTAGTTAACTAGAGGCTTACTAGGGACATGGTGTTGTCTATGTATCCACACATGTATTCTTGTTTCCGGTCGATACATTATAGCATGAATAATAAGCGATTCTCATGAACAAGGAAATATAATAATAAATAATTTATTATTGCCTCTAGGCATATTTCCAACATGCAACCCGTAACGAATAATTGGACAATAGCCGTGATTGGAGGGTATCCAAGGGTCCTCGAGATCTTAATACGCTCAATTCCCAATCGTTTAATCAGCCCTAGTTTGGACATTTCTCCATGTAGTATTGCCCTCCAAGTATGAGAAGGTTCCTCTTTTTAGTTCTGCCAAGAAATCTGAATCATGGTAGTATAGGCCTTTGAGCACCTTTGCACAAAGTGAGTCGAGGATTAATAGCCTCCACCCTTGTTTAGCCAACATGGCTTGATTAAATAGGCCAAAATCTCTAAAGCTCATTCCTCCCTCACATTTTTGGATAGCTATGTCCTGCCACTTTTTCCAATGCATTTTATTTTTCTTCTTATCACCCCCACCATAATCTTGCTACAATACTTGTGATCTTTTGCAAGTCTTCTTGGATAGTCTAAAACATCCCATTGAATAGGTAGGGATTGCTTGGCATATGGACTTGATTAGAACTTCTCGTCTTGCAATACTCATCAGTTTTGGAGCCACCCATTAACCGACTTCTTGATCTGCGTGTCAATGTGCTCAAATTGACTCTCGAAGGCGACCAATAGCTGTGGGCAGCCAAGATACTTTTCAATCAACGCTTCTACTTCAATCCACTGAACTATTATGTGTTCTTGCCTTCATCTCTTGATTGCAATTTGCACTAAAAAATATAAGAAACTTAGCTTTATTCACAAATCTGTCCTGAACCTTCTCTGTATGTTTCTAGAATCTCATTAAGTCTGGTTGCACCTTCACTTGTTGCTGAGTAAAGATTAGCAGTCATCCATAAAAGGGTGGGAAACCCAGGGAATGGATACCAACTCTGATTCCTTTTAAGTAAATGAGCAGAACCATATGATGTAGCAAACAAGTTAAACCTTACGCAAGAAGAAACAAGTAAGATGAAATTGGGTGGTTGGTATACCTTTCGAGGATTAAAAAGTCGAAAATGCCCCATTCCACGCAGAAGGATCCATCTCCATCGGACCATCACCCTTTCAACCCTTGTCGCAAACCCAAGTTTTAAGCGAGCTGCTCGGAATGGGACAGCTCTACCCTATCATACGCCTTTGCCATATCAAGCTTGATAGCACAAGCCCTTTGATTTCCCTTTTTCTTTTCAAATAGTGTATACCTCATAGCCTAACCACATGGGCATCTGAATGCATATATTTGGGATAGAAAAAATATCTGGATAAAATGTTATGCACTCCGATTCACTATCGGTTTTACGCGGGTATGTTGGACACTAATTATACCACTTTAGTGGCGTGATGCATCCTAGAGTAATTACCATGTCAAATGCCCTCAAGAGACACACACATATTTCACATATATATAAAGTGTGGTCTTCTCTTACCGATGTATACTTGGTTTTCTCGGGATGGTATACTACTTGTCATTGTGCCTTGGGGCACCTTGATTGATTTGAGTGGACATCACACATGCTTGAAGAAAGTTTCGGTGTCAAAACCGGCGGATCTCGGGTGGGGGTCCCGAAGCGTGCGTCTGGCGGATGGTAACGGAGACAAGGGACCGATGTTTTTACCAGGTTGGGCCCTCTCGATGGAGTAATACCCTACTCCTTGATTAATATTGATGATATGGGTAGTACAAGGTAGATCTACCACGAGATCGGAGAGGCTAAACCCTAGAAGCTAGCCTATGGTATGATTGTTGTTAGTCCTATGGACTAAAACCCTCCGGTTTATATAGACACCGGATAGGTTAGGGTTACACAAAAGTGGTTACAAGGTAGGAGATCTACATATCCGTATCGAAGCTTGCCTTCCGCCAAGAAAGTCCCATCCGGACACGGAATGAAGTCTTCAATCTTCTATCTTCATAGTCCGAGGTCCGTCCAAGATGATAGTTGACTATCCGGACACCCCTAATCCGGGACTCCTCGGTAGCCCCGAACCGGGCTTCAATGGCGATGAGTCCAGCGTTGATTGTCTTGGCATTGCGGGGTTCTTCTCAAATTCCATATACTTGTCCAATAGTGTCAACCCGATAAATGCTGGCTCCTTGGCTTCTCAATAATGGCCATCTTCCGTGTTTGAATGAATAAAAGCAATTATTTTACACTTATCCCCTAGCTTGCGCAAATGAGCTGTCTATAAAAGGCGAGGATCTAGATCGAGTCACCCATCCTCCTCCATAAGCCTTCATCGGGCGCCTTGACAAAAACCCATTCCATCATGGGCGGTCGGGGGCTCCTCCTCCGCTCCAGCCCTCAGCCGAAGTGGGAGAGATGCTTAGTCTGCATAGCGAGCTAGTTATACTCCAAACCAAGGATTTCTTCCCCGACCTTCATGGTTCAGTTCGAGCCGGACTTACCTACAAGGGCGGAAGCAAGCGGAGAGTGTCCCGATCCCTCTAAAGGAGGCGGGTGTGCTTTATCTCTTATCTAGTAAGAGGACTCGGTTTCCAATCCATCCGTTTCTCGGGGGCTCTTGAGTTCTCGGCCTCGGTTCACCACCTTCCTGCCTCCATTTTGCATGCTCCGGGCCGTGGCCCTTTGCAAACTGTTCTTGAGCATCGAGGCTCATTTTGCGCTGTGGAAGAGATTATTCTTCCTAGTACCCCGTTCTCATGAGGGTCAATATATCAAGTGGTGGGCGAACTATAGCGCATCGCGGGGCTGGATATCTATCCGGAACCCGAAGAAGCGTCCAAGCCTTGAATGGTTTTACATGGAGGATGTCCCATTGCGAATCTGTTGGATCGGCCTTCGGAGTTTAACAACGCTCCCTCGAAGAAGCGCCTAACCGCAGGAGCCCAGAGGAAAATGCGGGGCGTCCTTTACTTGATGAGCGAATAAGATTACTGGCTCATGCGGATTGACCATGTGAGTCATGGCAATCTGCATATGAGGAGTGCAGCCGCTCAATTAAGGGGCCCCCATGTGGGATTTCAGGGGAGGGCGATGCCACCCGCCATGGCAAAGGGCGGGATCGGTTACCGAACTAGTGAAGACCTTGTCGCCATGTACAAAGGGAAGAGGAGGATTTTCTCGCGTCAATCCCTTTGAAGGTTTTCTTCAAATAATCCTCGAAGTTGGGTAAGCAAATTAATGGCCTGTCAATCCATGTTCCGTGGTTAAATATCTCATTTTATGGTTTCTCTGCGAGGCTGCGCGGGCCGTGGAGAAGATACAGCCCGCCCCCACAACCAGGATCCGTGCGGTCCCTCGATCCGACCTCCGAAGAGATCGGATATAAAGGTGGAGTTGATCGGGGTGTTCCACCAACTTAGCATCGACAATGCTTTGGTTACCATTCTGACGATTACCGGAATACTTCGACCTCACGAATGGCGAGACCGGAGTCCCAATACTCTAATAATGACCCCCGTGCTTTATTTTTGATCACTTTGTATACCAATGGTGTTTGCGGGTGCCTTGCGGGAGGCCGAGCCCGGCTGGCCAACAAGGGCAGGGCGGCCCTTGACTAAAAAAGTCGGTCCGGATCGAAACTCCGCCCAAATGGTATGGCGTCACCATATTCCCAGGATTGATTCTGGAAGGTGTACTATGCTTGCTTTTCGGAAAAAGCTCGGGGAGTCGGGAGGTTATAATCGAGCCTCTGCGGCCGGGCTCCAAGCCGGGTCGAAGTGGAGGCGAGCGTCGTCGGATGCTCCTCCCACGAGGATGCCGGCGGTTCGCCACCAACTCCGGTGGAGGCGCCATGAATCACAGGCGCCCGGACAGTTTTAGTGGCATGTTTCTCCCAAGAGGCCTTGAATGCCTTCAATTCGGAGATCGCACCTCCGTGCCGCTCAAGATGGTCTAGCGACCACGGGAGTATGTAAAGGATATCTGGTGAGGAAATTTGGATTATATATGCGTGCCTGAGACATAAAATAGTTAGAATAACTGATTTAAGGATCATTTGTTATCGGGATCTTACAAAAAAGAATACCCGTGTCCCGGGCTTGAAGAATGCAATGCCCAACTTGAGGCTGCACTAGCAGCTCGAGAACCACAGAGACCCCCTCGGTAATATATGCTTCAAAAGATAAATAATTAATGAAGTGCAGCGGTGTGTAAGTCGACAATAATATTGCAGATGGGCGGACTAGATCCGGACAAACAACAGCTCTCGCCCGCTAAAGGCGGGGCGTGCTTCGAGGTGCGGCGGGAGAAAAATAATCTCGAAGATGCCAACACCCAAGCTGGGTGAGGAACTAAGGATATTCGTGCCCGGTTATACGACTCCGTAAAGGAGAATCGGCAACCGTGCGGCATTTTCAGTAAGTGCTTGAGCGAACTTGAAAGAGTTCGCGAGGAAGGCGACTAACATAAACATGTATGTAGGTTTGCTCACATTAAATCACGAGGAGGAGATGCCCGATTCTTTGGGTGATCTTCTTCCCGACTCGTCGGCTACATGAGCGAAGTTCAGCGGTGATGAAAGGCGTCGGCCGGCCTTGTGGCCATCTATCTCCCCTAGAAGGCATTGGGGAGCTGGCGGAGCGGCTTCAAGGGCAGCGGCGGCTTGTCTATGGAAGATATCGGCTGGCGTCAAAGCGCCGAGGAGGCACGGCCATGGTAAAGGCAGGTAACGAATCTTGACCCAAACCACATGCAGTGGACACAGGGGCTGATGGGAAGGAGATCCTGTAAGCAGTGTCGGCCAAGTAGAATTGGCGCTAAGTATTCAGCAAGATTGTAAATTAGATAGCCTATTAGATGGCATTGAGGAGGAATACAATGAGTCGAGTTGACTATGTAATTAAATATGACATGAAAAATGTCTTCTAGCGGATTGTGATCGTTTGTTGGACCTTTTGCTTCAACCTCGGGACCCAATAGTCGGGTGTTCCGAATACCCTTGGTTATATAAGAAGGGGCATGCATGGAGACAAAGGCGTAGGGGTCATTATTGCTTTCGGACAAGTGCCCAACTAGTTATGTTATATTACATGGATAGTAAGAAACATCTTGAGGAGAATAGTTCCGTTAAGGGTTCCTTTATTGGGATGCATGCCCTAAAGTGCATGTCAAAACTGCTAAAGCGAAAAATCATCGAGGGCGATGGATAAATAGTTAAAATCATCTTTAGTTCACCGACCGAATATTCCCTTAAAACGCTAGCTTTGGCTTCACCGTCTGAGGTACACATCCGGTGACCCGCGATCTGATCGCGAAGTGCTCCCTTTACCACCTAGCGAACAATCGGGACGTAGGGGTAACAGGGAACAAGCAACTTGGCCAAAACTTAAGTCATATCGATGGATATAATGGTGAATAAAAGGTACATGCGGAAGTTTGACACATGTGTTGGGCATGAAGCCCGTATAAATAAACCATTAAAGAAGCCCCGGATAATAATGTAGGCGTCAAATATTCGAACAAAGCGCCGAGCCTCTAAAGGCTTAAAGAAGGAGGAGGAAGGAGAAAATAAAGACAACAAAAATAACAAATGTGGGGGAGGAAGGAGGCGAACTTGGAGTCCGGCAGGCGTAGAATCTTCGTGAGCGGGCTGCATTCCATGGGTTGGCTCGAGTGGTTATCCGATCGTTGGAGCGGTATGCCCCGGTTAGGACCTGGCGATGATGAAGGACCATCCCATTTGGGCTTGAGTTTGTCCTTTTTCTTGTCCGGCGGGCATAGAACTAGTTAAGCCAGCGTTATAAGCTTTGGCCCGTACTTCCGCCTTTGATATCTTGAGCCTGCTTTGTTGATAAAATGCGGACGAGCTTTTGCCACATGCGCTCCTCCTCCAATGCGTCCAAACTGTCCTGCCGATCGAGCTCGGCCTCTTTCTTCATACATGCGCCTTGGTGAGTCATGAATTATGTCGGGGGGACTGCCTCTGCCGTACCAGAAAAATGGTGTGAATCCGGTAGTCGATTCAGCGTGGTCCGCCCCAGTCTGGTCGAGCTCCTCAACCCGGTCGTGTTAGATTCATTGAGGACTGCACTAGTCTGGTTTTAATGCCCTCATGATTAGACCGTTTGCTTGTTTGACTTGACCGTTGGTTTGAGGTGATAGGAGGCGTTCGAGCTTGATGCCCATGTTTTGCACCATAATTTGACCTCATCGGCCGTGAAGTTGGTGCCGTTATCGGTGATGATCTTTGTGGGGGCCGTAACGGTGAACTACCCACGATATGAAGTCTATCACCGTCTGGATTCGGCCGTTTTAACGAGCTTGGCCTCTATCCATTTGGTGAATTTATCCACCATGACCAATAGGTATTTTGCTTGTGGGTTCCTCCCTTAAGGGGTCCAACCATGTCAAGCCCCAGACCATAAGCGGCCGGTGATGGGTATAGTTTTGAGCGGTGGGTGGCATGTCTTAGTTAGCAAAATCTGCAGGCGGCGTGTCGTTGGACTAAATCTTGCATCTGGGCCGTCGGCAATAAAATCTGTCGAAGGCCTTGCCTACAAGGGCCGGCTGCGGTGGTGCCCACCGGTCCGGCATGAGTTTGGCCGGAGGTTTAGCCCTTCCTCTTGAATCTTTCACGCCCAATATCGACCTATCCAAAAGGAACTCGCGGTCCCCAAGGATAGACCCGCATATTGAAGCGCTTTTACAAGGTGGATATCATTACATCAACATTACATAATAGATGGGGATACATACATAAGGCACAAATGCCACAGAATACATCACCATCATATACAAGAACAACATCCGACTACGGATGGAACATAAACAAGCTCAAGACATCCACCCTGCTAGCCCAGGCTGCCGACACAGGAACCTATCCCGATCGAAGAAGCGAAGAAGAACTCCAAGACAAGCAAACAGGCTCTCGCGTCATGATCATCGCAACTGTACCTGCAGCTGGTGGTGTAGTGTCTGTGAGCCACGAGGACTCGCAATCCCATTACCATGGGTATCAAGACTAGCAAAGCTTAATGGGAAAGGAAGGGGTAAAGTGGTGAGGTTGCAGCGGCGACTAAGCATATATGGTGGCTAACATCGCAAATGAGGCGAGGAAAGTAACAAAGGGCGGTGTCAACTAGTAATGATCAAGAGTGATCCGAACACCTACTTCGTCGGACATAACCCGAAACGTGTTCTCCTCTCGATCAACCCGAAAAGAGACACTCCAGTTACGCACGGTTGGTGTATTTTAGAAGAGTTTGCTTCAAGTTTACTACAGGATATTAACAAATTCCCATCGCCACATAACAGAGCACGGCTCCGAAAGTTTATACCTGCGGGGTGTCCCAACAACCCATGATAAGCTCTCGTGATCAACGAAGGATATTCCTTCTCCCGGGAAGACCCGATCGGTCTGGAATCCGGCTACAAGACATTTCGACAGCAATAAAACAAGACCAGCAAAGCCGCCGGATGTGCCGACAAATCCCGATAGAATGCACGTACCTCGTTCTCGGGCACACGGATAAGTCAGCCTCTGAGTAAAACCAGCCCTCGAGTTGCCCGTGGTGGCCTCCGATCTGCTTTCGGTTGGACCAACACTCGAAGGACACTGGCCGGGGGGCTAAAATAAAGATGACCCTCGGGCTCTGAAACCCAAGGGAAAAAGGGCTAGGTGAGGCAAATGGTAAAACCAAAGTTGGGCCTTCTTTGGAGAGTCTTATTCAAAGCGAACTGTCAGGGGTCCCATAAATCACCCGACAGCGTTAGGGGCCAAAATCCGGGAACATAATACCGATATGGCGGAAACTAAGGCGGCAAAGTGGAACAAAACACCAGGCATAAGGCCGAGCCTTCCACCCTTTACCAAGTATATAGATGCATTAATTAAATAAGATATATTGTGATATCCCAACAAGTAAACATGTTCCAACAAGGAACAACATCTCCATGTTCAACAAGGAACAAAATTCATCTTCACCTGCAACTAACAACGCTATAAGAGGGGCTGAGCAAAGCGGTAACATAGCCAAACAATGGTTTGCTAGGAAGGGTGCAAAAGGTTAGAGGCGACATGGCAATTTGGGATGGCTTGATAAGCAGGTAATAGGTAGCGAGCATAGCGATGAAACGAAGCAACTAGCATAGCAATGATAGTAATGAGATCCAAGGTGCGGTCATCTTGCCTGAAATCCCATAAGGAAGAAAACGAGTCCATGAAGAAGAGCGGAAGAAGCCGAACCAAAGCGTGAGCGAGCGAATCCTCACGATCATAGCAAGCAGGAACTAACAAGAAGAAGCACACAACATAGTAAACACACCACACAGAACAAGACATGATGCACAAACAAGCATGATGCATGACAAATCTAGATGAGGCTACTCAT
>JAHIAM010020359.1:0-29831 GCA_021605205.1 Aegilops longissima
ACATGATCTTCAATATCATCTTTTTCAAACCGTCCAATATTGCTCCCATTTGCCACCTCGCGAAACCGTCGTCACTTTGGACGAGCTCAACTTGAGATCATCATATCGGCCAAGGAACAAAATGCGGCATCACAAAGGATAAATCATCACCAACGCCACCCACGGTTACCGGGCGTGTTGGGAGCGTAATAATTTCAAAAATTTTCCTACGATCCGCGAAACCATGGTGATGCATAAGCGAGATAGAGTGTTGTCTCGTACCCTCGTAGACCCGCAGCAAGCGTTAATAGCGTAGAGGAAGTGTACTTCTTCCGATCCACCGATCAAGTCCGAGCGTCGGCACCTCCGAGTTACTGCGTTCAGCTCGATGGCGTCCCTCGAACTCCGATCCGGCGAGTGTTGAGGAGAGTTTCTCGACCTGGCGGGTGGTGCGATGATGATTTGGTGCGGGGCCGCCTAAGCTCATAGCGGTATATTCGAGGTGTAGTTTGGTGGAAGGGGCACCGCTACGGCTAAGGACGATCTCAATGATCAACTTGTGTGTCATGGGGTGCCCTCTTGTATATAAAGGAAGGGAAGGGTGGCGGCCACAAGGGCTGCGCGGGTCCTACTCCCAGGGGTGGATTCCTCCCCAATCCTAGTCCAACTAGGATTGGCCAAGTGGGAAGGGAGAGAGGCACCTTCTCCTAGTCCTAATAGGACTAGGGAAGGGGAAGTGCAACAGCACTTGGGCCCCTTTCCTCCTTTCCACTAAGGCCCATCAAGGCCCATTGACCCCGGGAGGTTCAGTAACCCGGTACTCGGTAAAATTCCCAATTTCACCGGAGTGATTCGGAATCAAACATAGGCTTCAATATATCAATCTTTATGTCTCGACCATTTGAGACTCCTCGTCATGTCCGTGATCTCATCGGACTCGAACAACCCGGTACATCAATATCATATAAACTCATAATACAGCATCGAAGCGTTAGCGGGACCCTACGGGTTGAGAACTATGGAACATGGAGAGACACCTCTCGGTCAAAACCAATAGCGGGACCTGGATGCCCATATTGGTTCCTACATATTCTAAGATCTTTATCGGTCGGACCGCTAACAACATCGTTTTCCCTTTGTCATCGGTATGTTACTTGCGAGATTGATCGTCGGTATCCAATACCTAGTTCAATCTGTTCTTGGCAATCTCTTTTCTCGTTAAGTAATACATCATCTCACAACTAACACATTTAGTTGCAATGCCAAGGCTTATGTGATGTGCATTACGGAAGGCGAAGATACCTCTCCAGCAATCGGGTGACAAATCCTAATCTCGAAATATCCAACCCAACATGTACCTTGGAGACACATAATGTACCTTTATAATCACCGATTCGTTGTGGCGTTTGGTAGCACCAAAAGTGTTCCTCGGGCAAGCGGAGTTGCATAATCTCATAGTCATAGGAACATGTATAAGTCATGAAGAAAAGCACTAGCAACAAACTATACGATCAGGTGCTATGCTAATGGAATGGGTCATGTCAATCAGATCATTCAACCAATGATGTGATCCCGTTAATCAAATAACAACTCCTTGTTCATGGTTAGGAAACATAACCATCTTTGATTAACGAGCTAGTCAAATAGAGGCATACTAGTGACACTCAGTAGGTTTATGTATTCACACATGTATTATGTTTCGGTTAATACAATTCTAGCATGAATAATAAACATTTATCATGATATAAGGAAATAAATAATAACATTATTATTGCCTCTAGGGCATATTTCCTTGATCTCCCACTTGCACTAGAGTCAATAATCTAGATTACACGGTAATGATTCTAACACCCATGGAGTCTTGGTGCTGATCATGTTTTGCTCGTGGAAGAGGCAGTCAGCGAATTACGCAACATTCGGATCCATTATGTATCTTGCATATCTCTATGTCTCCCTGGACCAAATCCGGATGGAGTTAGGCGTCTTTGATGTGCTTGGTTCTCTTGTGAAATCTGGATTCCTTTGCCAAGGCAATTGCACGATATTGTCACAAAGATTTTCATTGGACCGATACACTGGTACAACACCTAGATCGGTTATGAACTCCTTCATCCAGACTCCTTCATTAGCGCCAAGGCGCTATGTACTCAACTTCACATGTAGATCCATAGCGACACTTTGTTTGGGCACTGGTGAGGCTCCACGTTTAATGTAAATCGTATCGGTTTGCGATTTAGAATCGTCCGGATCGGTGTCAAACTTCGTTGGCGTAACCGTTCTGACGAGCTCTTTGTCACCGCCATAAATGAGAAACATATCCTTAGTTCTTCTCAAGTACTTAAGGATGTTCTTGACCCTTATCGATGATCCACTCTGGATTACTTTGGTACACACTGCTAAACTTCTGACAAGGCACACATCGGTCAGTACGACATTGCATACATGATAGAGCCTATGGTGAAAGCATAGGAACATCTTTCATTTTCTCTCTATCTTCTGCGGTGGTGGGCATTGAGTCTTACTCAACTTCACACCTTGTAATACGGCAAGAACCCTTTCTTTGCTGATCCATTTGAACTTTTTCAAAACTTTATCAAGGTATGTGCTTTGTGAAGTCCTATTAAGCGTCTTGATCTATCTCTATAGATCTTAATGCCCAATATGTAAGCAGCTTCGAGGTCTCTCATCGAAAAACTCTTATTCAAGTATCCCTTATGCTATCCGAAATTCTATATCATTTCGATCAATAATATGTCATCCACATATAATATCGAAAATGCTCTGAGCTCCACTCACTTTCTTGTAAATCGGGCTTCTCCAAAGTCATATAAAACCAAATCTTTGATCACACTATCAAAGCGTTTATTCCAACTCGAGAAGGCTTGCCCGATCCATAAATGGATCGCTGGAGCTTGCACACTTTATTAGCTCCCTTTGGATCGACAAAACCTTCGGTTGCATCATATACAACTCTTCTTCAAAATCCATTCAGGAATGCAGTTTAACATCCATTTGCCAAATTTCATAATCATAAAATCGGCAATTGCTAACATGATTGAGACGGACTTAAGCCGCTCTACGGGTGAAGAGTCTCATCGTAGTCAATCCCTTGAACTTGTCGAAAACCTTTTGCAACAAGTCGAGCTTTATAGGATAACATTACCATCAGTGGGTCTTCTTCTTGAAGATCCATTTATTCTCAATTGCTTGCCGATCATGGGCAAGTCAACCTAGTCCATACTTTGTTCTCATACATGGATCCCATCTCGATTTCATGGCCTCAAGCCATTTTGTGGAATCTGGGCTCATCAACTTCTTCATAGTTATTGGGTTCATCATGTTCGATAACATGACCCAAAATAGGATTACCGTACCACTCGGTGGATCTTGCTCTAGTTGATCTCTGAAGTTCATGAAACTTGATCTGAAGTTTCATGATCATCATCATTAGCTTCCTCCCTATTTGGTGTAGGTGTCACGAAACTGTTTTTACGTGATGTACTACTTCTCAATAAGGAGTAGATACGATTATCTCATCAAGTTCTACTTTCCTCCCACTCACTTCTTTAGTAGAAACTCTTTCTCAAAAGTTTCCAATTGCAACAAAATCTTGCCTTGGATCTGTGATAGAAGGTGTACCCATCTCCTTTGGGTATCCTATGAAGACACATTTCTCGATTTGGGTTCGAGCTTATCGAGGTTGAAGCTTTTTCACATAAGCATGACCCCAAACTTTCGAAGCGACAACTTTGGTTTCTTGCCAAACCACAGTTCATAAGGCGTCGTCTCAGCGGTTTAGATGGTGCCCTATTTAAAGTGAATGTAGCCGTCTAAAGCATAACCCCAAATAGCGAAGTCGTCGATAGAGACATCATAGATCGCACCATATCTAATAAAGTCACGATTCGGCGTTCGGACACACCATTACGTTGTGGTGTTCCGGTGGGCGTAAGTTCGGAAACTATTCCGCATTGTTTCAAATGTAGGCCAAACTCGTAACTCAAATATTCTCCTCCACGATCGGATCGTAGAAACTTTATTTTCTTGTTACGATGATTTTCCACTTCACTCTGAAATTCTTTGAACTTTTCAAATGTTTCAGACTTGTGTTTCATTAAGTAGATATACCCATATCTGCTCAAATCATCTGAAGGTGAAAATAACGATATCCGCCCGAGCCTCAACATTCATTGGACCACATACATCGGTATGTATGATTTCCAATAAATCTGTTGCTCTCTCCATAGTTCGGAGCGGTGTTTTAGTCATCTTGCCCATAAGGCCGGTTACTTAAGTGCCAAGTGATTCATAATCAAGTGACTCCAAAAGTCCATCGGTATGGAGTTTCTTCATGCGCTTTACACGATATGACCTAGCGGCGATTACCACAAATAATTGCACCATCATTATCAACTCTGCATCTTTTGGTTTCAACATTATGAATATGTGTATCACTACTATCAAGATTAAGTAAAACAAACCATTCTTCAATGGTGCATGACCATAAAAGATATTATTCATATAAATAGAACAACCATTATTCTCTGATTTAAATGAATAACCGTCTCGCATCAAACAAGATCCAGATATAATGTTCATGCTCAGCATGGTACTAAATAACAATTATTTAGGTCTAATACTAATCCGAGGTAGATGTAGAGGTGAGCGTGCCTGCGATCACATCGACTTTGGAACCATTTCCAGCGCATTGTCACCTCGTCCTTAGCCAATCTTACGCTTAATCGTAGCCCTGTTTGAGTTGCAAATATTAGCAGCAGAACCCGTATCAAATACCAGTGCTCTGAGTATTAGTAAGGTACACATCAATAACATATATCACATATACCTTTGTTAACCTTGCCATCCTTCTTATCCGCCAAATACTTGGGGCAGTTCCGCTTCGGTGACCAGCACGCTTATAAAGACCTGGTTTCGAGCTTAGGACCGGACTTGGGTTTCTTCTCTTGATCGACAACACTTGCCTCTTTTTGAAGTTTCCTTTTTCTTTCCTTTGCCCTTTTCTTGAAACTAGTGGTTTTGTTAACCATCAACACTTGATGCTCCTTTTTGATTTCTACCTCCGGACTTCGACGCCATGAAGCTGGGCATTGTTTTGGTCATCGCATATTATAGTTCATCAGAAGCTCTTGTAGCTTGGTGGCGGTGATTGGAGAATTACATCAATGGCGCAATCATCGGAAGATTAACTCCAGTTGAATCAAGTGATTGTTATATCGGACATTACGAGTATATGCTCAGCAGCGAACGTTCTCCTCCATCTTACAGCTATAGAACTTATTGGAACTTCATATCTCTCAATCCGGGCATTAAGCTTGGAATAAACTTCAACTCCTGGAACATCTCATATGCCCCATGGTGTTCAAAGCAGCGTTGAAGTCGGTTCTAAGCCGTAAAGCATGGCACCTGAACTATAGAGTAGTCATCGCTTTGCTTTGCGGGGCGTTCATAACCTGGCGCAGCCCTGCACCGGCCTGGCACCTAGCGGTGCTTCGGGGACGTAATTCTTCAATGCGAGCAATAAGGATAATCCTCAATTCGGACCCATCCGTGTACCATCATCATCTTTCAACTTTGCTTTCTCAAGGAGCAGCATTAAAATTCAACGGAACAACACGAGCCATCTATCTACACATCATAGACAAGCAAGATACTATCGGTACTAAGTTCATGATAAATTTAAGTTCAATTAATCATATTACTTAGAACTCCCTTAGAAAAATATCCAATTCTCTAAGTGATTGCGTGATCCATATCAACTACACCATGACCGATCATCCGCGTGTGATGGAGTAGTTTCAATGGTGAACATCAATATGTTGATCATATCTACTATATGATTCACGCTCGACCTTCGGTCTCCGTGTTCGGGTCATATCTTATATGCATAGCTCGTCAAGTATAACTTGAGTATTCGCGTGTGCTTGCACCACGTTGTATTTGAGCGTAGAGCCTATCACACCCGATCATCGTGGTGTCTCGGCCCGAAGAACTTTATAGCGGTGCATACTCGGGAGAACACTTCTTGATAATTTAGTAAGGGATCATCTTATAATGCTACCGTCAATCAAAGCAAGATAAGATGCATAAAGGATTAACATCACATGCAATCAATATAAGTGATATGATATGGCCATCATCATTTTGTATGATCTCCATCTCGAGCACGTCATGATCACCATCGTCACGGTAGCGACACCTTGATCTCCATCGTAGCATCGTTGTCGTCTGGCCAACTATTGCTTCTCGACTATCGCTACTCCTTAGTGATAAAGTAAAGCAATTACATGGCGTTGCATTTCATACAATAAGCGACAACCATATGGCTCTTGCCAGTTGCCGATCTTGGTTACAAAACATGATCATCTCATACAATAAAATATAGCATCACGTCTTGACCATATCACATCACAACATGCCACGAAAAAACAAGTTAGGCGTCCTCTACTTTGTTGTTGCAAGTTTTACGTGGCTGCTGAGCTGAGCAAGAACGTTCTTACCTACATCAAAACCACAGCGATACTTCCGTCAAATAGACTCGTTTAACCTTCTCAAGGACCGGGCGTATACTTACTCAGTTCAACTAAAGTGAGAGAAACAGACACCCCGGTCACCTTTAAGCAGCGAGTGCTCACGGCGGTGAAACCAGTCTCGCGTGGCGTCTGGCGTGTCCGGTCCGGCGCTTCATCTCACAATACCGCTGAACCAAAGTATGACATCTTTGGTAGGTAGTATGACTTGTATGCCCACAACTCACTTGTGTTCTACTACGTGCATATGACATCAACGCATAAAACTGGCTCGGATACCCTTTGTTGAGGCGTAGTAATTTCAAAAATTTCTCACGATCACGCAAGACCATGGTGATGCATAGCAGAGATGAGAGTGTTGTCTCGTGCCCTCGTGAACCGACAGCGAGCGTTGGCGCGTGAAGGAAGTCGTACTTCTTCCCGATCAACGATCAAGTACGAGCGTCGGCACCTCCGAGTTCGCACCGTTCAGCTCGATAGCGTCCCTCGAACTCCGATCAGCCGGTGTTGAGGAGAGTTTCGTCAACTTGACGGCGTGGTGACGATGATGATGTTCCACCGTCGCTGGGCCGCTTCAGCTCCATGGCGGTATATTCGAGGTGTAGTTTGGTGGAAGGGGCACCACTGCAACTGAGCTGATCTCAATGATCAGCAGCCAGCAATCGTCATGGGGTGCCCTGCACGTGTATACCAAGGAGAGGAAGGGTGGGGCTGGCCGTACCTGTAAGGCTGCGCTGGGGAGTCCTACTCACAGGGGTATGATTCCTCCCAATCCTAGTTCAGCTAGGGGTTGACAAGGGAGAGGGGAGAGGGGCATGCCCCTTCTCCTAGTCCTAATAGGACTAGGGCAAGGGGAAGGTCTGACGGCCACCTCCGGGCCCCTCTCTCCTTTCCACTAAGGCCCATCAAGGCCCATTGACCTCGGGAAGTTCAGGTAACCCCGGTACTCCGTAAAATTCCCAATTTCACCGGACTGATTCCGGTCAAATCTTAGTCGTCCAATATATCAATCTTTATGTCTCGACCATTTGAGACTCCTCGTCATATCCGTGATCTCATCCGGGACTCCGAACAACCTTCGTACATCAAAACTCATATAAGCTCATAATCAAGCATCATCGTGGCTTTGGCGTGCAGACCCTACGGGTTCGAGAACTATATAGACATGACCGAGACACCTCGGTCAATAACCAATAAGCGGAACTGGATGCCCATAACACGGCTCCTACATATTCTCGAAGATCTTTATCGGTCGGACCGCATAACAAGCATACGTTGTTCCTTTGTCATCGGTATGTTACTTGCCCGAATTGATCGTTGGTATCAATACCTAGTTCAATCTCGTGCACGCAAGTCTCTTTTCTAGTTCAATAATACATCATCTCAGTAACTAACTCATTTAATTGCAATGCTAGCACAGAGCTTATAGTGATGTGCATTACGAGAGGGCGGAGATACCTCTCCGAGCAATTGGAGTGACAAATCCTAATCTCGAAATATGCCAACCCAACATGTACCTTCGAGAACACACTGTAGATGCCTTTATAATCACCCATTCGTTGTGACGTTTGGAAGCCTTTTAAAGTGTTCCTCGAGTAAACAGGGGTTGCATAATCTCATAGTCATAGGAACATGTATAAGTCACAGAAGAAAAGCAATAGCAACAAACTACTCGATGGAGTGCTAAGCTAACGGAATGGGTCATATCAATCAGATCATTCAACTAATGATGTGATCCCGTTAATCAAATAACAACTCCTTGTTCATGGTTAGGAAACATAACCATCTTTGATTAACGAGCTAGTCAAATAGAGGCATACTAGTGACACTCTGTTGATTTATGTATTCACACATGTATTGTGTTCCGGTTAATACAATTCTAGCATGAATAATAAACATTTATCATGATATGAAATAAATAATAACATTATTATTGCCTCTAGGGCATATTTCCTTGAGCGGGCATCTCGGCATCGCCTGCAGTCGCCTCATCAATAAACATCGACCACGTCCACGACCTGCATCGGCAGGAGCTGCACTATTCTTCTTCAAGCTGGTGTCCATCCGCCGACCTACTTCGACATCTCGGCTGGACAGGCTTCGCCATCTCTTCATCAACCTACTCCGGACGCTTGGCGTCGCTAACCCGACCAGCTCCGTCACGTTAAATTTGGACGAGGCTTTTGCCTCGGCGAGCCAACCTTTACCCGGCATTGCCATGTAGGTCATTTATACGCCCATCAGGCAATGGGTGTCGGATCGAGTCCCAATTTGGGAATCACCTTCCTTGGATTACTACAACAAATAAACCAGGTGCTATTAATCCTAGTATTTTTGCTTGTTTGGGCTCATTTTTCCAAGAATTATTACTCGGTTTGTCAACATATATATCATGTCTATAAAGCGGTGGCCGCGTAACAACGTCATGGTGGTTCGGTCGGTTTCGTTACATAGTCCGTGACGCCCGCATCGAACCGGACCGACCTATGAATTCGAGCTTTGCCGCCTTTATTCATTACCCAAGCGACACGCATCGACATTGACGGCCGAGGCCATATTTCTTTTATTACTCACTTTGCATAAATTATTTATTATGCAACATTTTTTAATTCTTATTATTACTATTATCCCGAGTGCACTATTTTTTTGTACACGGAAAATGATCGGCGGACTATATCCTTTAAGCGTCACCTCGGTACAGACGGGGAAGCGTCAACACTTCATTACCCCATCGGGGACTTGGCATCACTCTGCTGTCTGCATTGGCCGTGCTATGTCACCGCCGGGTGCCGAGCTCTTTGCTCCGCCACCTGGGATGGCTTGGGGATGGAACCTTGTCCGCATCAAGCTCGGACCGCGTCGTCAATCCGAACACATTAACCAGCTAAGTTGCCTTCATGCTCAAAGTTTTAAATTTTAACTTGTGTTACGGCTCGACCACGTTATACTTTTTGGAAAAAAGTTGCTTGTGAAATTCCTTGTCCAAACTTTGTTTCGCACACACTTGGTTGCTACTTAGCTCATTATACACAGGGCTTCTTTAACGAAGCTTACTATCGGAGCTTTATGCCCAACACATATGTCACACTTCATGTACCTTTTATTCACCATTATATGCATCAATATGACTTAAGTTTTGGCCAAGCTGGGTTGCACGGCTCATGCTTACCCTCGTTCGATTGTTCGACTAAGTGGTAAAGGGAGCACCTCTGTGATTATTCTTGCCGGGTCAGCGGATGTGTACCTCGGTGGGTGAAGCGAGAAAGCTAGCGTTCTTAAGGGAATACTCGGTCGGTGAACTAAAGATGATTTCTTACCTATTCATTTACCTGCCCCGGATGTTTTTCTGCTCTTTTGCCCGATCAGACATGCACTTTAGGGCATGCCTCGAGAAAGGAACCCTAACGGAACTATTCTCCACGGAAGATGTTTCTTACTAACCATGTAATATAACATAACTAGTTGGGCACTTATCGATAAGCACTAATGACCCCCTACCTTTGGTCTCCACATGCCGTTTTATAACATGAGTGTCGGACACCTCGAACTATTGGGTCAGGAGGTTGAAGCGAAAAGGTCCGCTTCGACAAACGATCTACAATCCGGCTGAAGGCATTTTACATGTCACCTTACATTATATAGTCAACTTTTACCAAGTCACTTGGGGCTCTTATGTTTATTTGAGCCGTTTTATACTAAGTGTTTTTCTTCTTAGTCGTTGCAAAGTGTTTATTATTTATCACTCCTTTTTTACGACACGGTGTCGGTCACTAGCCAGAGCCTAATTTCTCTCTCAAAACCGCTGAGTTTAGTTTTCTAAGCGGCTAATAAAGTACTCCGCCTTTGGGATGGGGCTGAAGCAGTAAAGCTGACTCGCTTGAAGTCTTGAGATAGGATGTGTCATGTTAAAGCCGCAATGAAGCACTTTTTCTTTCTAAAGTCAATTTTGGATTGGCACGAACACTTGATCTTTTTGAGCGTCATGTTTTCTTGGCGTTTTTGGTTTCAAGCTTTTGGCACTTTTAACTATTTGTGTTTTTAGCACAAGTCTAGCGATCTGATGCCGGACACCTTTAGAGATTCGGCAAAAACATTCTCGGATATTGCTATATATGCATCAGTTTTGAATTGTGTCTTGATCGATAGTTGGGTTGCCCGGCTCCGTGCTGCCTCCTCGTTCCGCTTTGTTGGCTAGATGTGCAAGGGAGAACCCTTTGCGATTATGCTTCCGGCTTGCATGGTCAAGCACCTCGATGGAGAAAGCAGCTTGTGTCACAATAGGTGTAATGGTCATTGATCCGATGACTATATTAAATAATGGGCCATTCATAAAATTGGCGAAGTGTTTCCTCTTGACCTCGTTTAGCGAACACTACTGGGGCTAATGTGGCCTCCCATACTAAATCCTCAATATTTTGCTCTTACATTGGGTGAGGTTTCATGATCATGCTTAGCATGACAACAAAAGAAAGGAACGATAGCGGGACTATTTTCTTTGGAAGATATTTCTTACATTAAACAGTAATATAACATATCTCTGCGTACATTTGTTTATAAAACCGTATGGCAGATTGCCTTGTTTGTCGTAAATCTTTGCCCTCATAAAGGCTTTATAAAGTAGGACAAACACTCCCACTCTTGGCGAGGAGGTTAGCAACCGATGGTCGGTCAACAAAGTTTTGTACAATGCGGATCCGAGCATTAATGACGTAAAGTACTTGGATACATAGAGTCATTACACATAATTTGTGATTTTTATGGATATCAATCCTTAATTAATACCATGCCGCATTAAGGCTCAAGAACTCTTGGGCCGGGCTTATTATTTATAAATATTAAAGGGCACATCGATCCCCGATGCGGTGTTGCCACCGACTAGTGTCTCGGGGATCTTGCATTGCCTATTCTATCACGAAGAAAATTTTAAGTGCAATCTCGATTTAGAGATTTTGATCCTCAGGTTGGTCGGCCGCACCCAACTTCAGTCTCGAGGGTGAAACGCGCCGCTTTTGTGTCAGTATTCGCGAGCTAGGACTTGATCCTCGGGCCGATTTTGCAAATCAACACGTTCTGGCTAGTGGGATCGGCGGTCTTATGTCATCCTTGAGGTGCATCTCGGGTTTTAGACCGATACACACCTTGTTGACTACTAGCTATGTATCTGTGGAGAATAAATAGCACCAATGAAAATATTGACAAAAATCGGCCCACGGGGTGGTGCACCACCTGGCGATCCCGACATAAAGCTCGGGCGCTAGTGGCTGGCTCTATAGAGGGCATCTTGACGTTAAGCTCGGCTAAACTCCTTCAAACTTCTTTGAACCAAGGTGATTCACGACACCTCGGATACAGATCCGTTTGGAGCTTCGGATACCGTCCGGCATTGGAGCTCGGATACATAGTCGGTGATAGAGCTGGGAAGCGATCCGGCGTTGGTGCTGGTACGCAAAAGATACCTCGAATGTAGTCCGGCGTTAGAGCTGGACGCTGAAGGGACACTACCTCCGAGGATAACTTCAAACCGAGGTGTGGCATAAAAATAACAAGGCATTGATAAAGGCCGTAAACTTAAAGGGCTCCTCGGATACGGCGTGTAAACCCGTCGAATGCATTGGCGATCCTCAAGATCGAAGATGAGAAGATTTGTTGAACCAGTTTTCAAGACCGACGCAAGAAGATGAAGAACAGTTCGAAAGAACCGAGGCGTCCCTAACTTGAAGACGGTTCGGGGGCTCTGCGGTGTCACGGACTGGGGTACTCACCACGTCGTCTCGATCAGTTGGATTGGGCGAGGATCCCCATGGTGCGTATACTCATGGGCGATCCGGACAGTTCTGCGCTACAGGAAGATTCCACAAGACTTGGCGATCAAGACAAGGACTCCTCCCCCACGGTGTATTTGTCTAGGACTCTTGTTATCCTAGGCCTGCGGTGCATTATATAAACGGGGCGAGCTAGTCAACAGATATACAATATACAACAATCATACCATAGGCTAGCTTCTAGGGTTTAGCCTCCTTGATCTGTGGTAGATCTACTCTGTACTACCCATATCATCAATATTAATCAAGCAGGGTAAGATTACCTCCATCGAGGGCAGAACACAGGTAAAACATCGTGTCCCTTGTCTCCTGTTACCATCCGCCTAAGGCCTGATTGGGACCCCTACCGAGATCACATGGTTTTGACAGAGCACCAACCAAGCAATTATGTCTTATTGGAATAACATAGCCAAAGCTCATCCCTACAAAATCATATAGTGCGCTATGCTCCATCTTCACCACACAAAATATTTACATCATGCAAACCACGATGACAAGCCAAGCAATTGTTTCATACTTTTAACGTTCTCAAACCTTTTCAACTTTCCGCAATACATGGCGTGAGCCATGGACATAGCACTATAGGTGGAATAGAATATGATGGTGGGGCTTATGTGGAAGACAAAAATGGAGAAAGTCTCACATCAACTAGGCATATCAATGGGCTATGGAGATGCCCATTAATAGATATCAATGTGAGGAGTAGGGATTGCCATGCAGCGGATGCACTAAGAGCTATAAGTGTATAGCTCAAACTGAAACTAAGTGGGTGTGCATCCAACTTGCTTGCTCATGAAGACCTAGGGCATTTGAGAAGCCCCTCATCGGAATATACAAGACAAGTTCTATAATGAAAATTCCCACTAGTATATGAAAGTGATAACTCAAGAGACTCTCTATATGAAGAACATGGTGCAACTTTGAAGCACAAGTGTTGTAAAAGGATAATAAATGCCCCTTTTTTTGCGGGCTTCTTTGGCCCCATTTTTTATATTGAAGCTTCTTTGGCCTCTCTTTTTTTGAATGGGGAAATGCTCTAATAATGATGATCATCACACTTTTATTTACTTACAACTCGATGTTACAACTCGATACTAGAACAAAGATGTGACTCTATATGAATGCATCCGGCGGTGTCTTGGGATGTGCAATGATCTAGCGTAGTAATGACATCAAAAATGGACAAACCATGAAAACATCATGCTAGCTATCTTACGATCATGCAAAGCAATATGACAATGAGTGCTCAAGTCATGTATATGATGATGATGGAAGTTGCATGGCAATATATCTCGAGAATGGCTATGGAAATGCCATGATAGGTAGGTATGGTGGCTGTTTTGAGGAAGATATAATGAGGCTTATGTGTGACAGGCGTGTCATATCCACGGGGTTTGGATGCCCAGCTGAAGTTTGCACCAACTCTCGAGGTGAGAAAGGGCAATGAGCGGTACCGAAGAGGCTAACAATGATGGAAGGGTGAGAGTCATTATAATCCATGGACTCAACATTAGTCATAAAGAACTCACATACTTATTGCAAAAATCTATTAGTCATCAAAACAAAGTACTACGCACATGATCCTGGGGGATAGATGGGTGAGAAAAGACCATCGCTCGTCCCGACCGCCGCACTCATAAGGAAGGCGATCAATAAACACCTCATACTCTGACTTAGTTACATAACGGTTCACCATACGTGCATGCTCTGGGACTTGCAAACCTCAACACAAGTATTTCTCAATTTCACAATTACTCAACTATCATGACTCTAATATCACCATCTTTATATTGCAAAACTATTGCAAGAATCAAACATATCATATTCAGCGATCTACAGGTTTATGTAGGATTTTATGACTAACCATTTGAATGACCAGTTCTGTCATCTCTCTAAATAGATATAAGTGAAGCAAGAGAGTTTAATTCTTTCTACAAAGATATGCCCAAGCTCTAACAAATATAAGTGAAGCAAAAGAGCATTCTGCAAATGGCGGTTGTCTATGTAAAAGAAAGCGAGCAATCCAAACTTCAAATGATATAAGTGAAGCACATGAAGCATTCTATAAAGCCATACTCAAAAGATATAAGTGAAGTGCATAGAGCATTCTATAAATCAACCAAGGACCATCTCATACCAGCATGGTGCATAAAGGAAAAATAAAACCTAATTGCAAAAGGCGGCTCGAAGACTTGCACATATCGCATGAACGAAACGAATCCGAAAACATACCGATATTTGTTGTTGAAAGAAGAGGATGCCTTCCAGCATTCCCAAGCTTAGGCGCAGAGTCTCCTTGAATATTTACTTAGGGTGCCTCGGGCATCCCAAGCTTTAACTCTTTCCTCTCTTCCTTCTTCTCACATCGAGACCTTCTCGATCCTTGAGCACATTCATCCACAAAACTTCAGAGACTTCGGTAAGATCCGTTAGTATAATAAAGCAAATCACTACTATAAGTACTGTTGCAAACCAATTCATATTTTTTTGCATTGTGTCTGCTGTAATATAACTTTTTCATGGCTTAACCTTGATATAAATTGATAGTTTCATCAAAACAAGCAAACTATGCATCAAAAACAGAATCTGTCTAAAACAGAACAGTCTGTAACAATCTGAACATTCACCATACTTATGTTACTTGAAAACTTCTGCCAAAATTAGGAAAAAAAATTTGCACAGCAAGACGGTGCAAAAAGAATCAGAACCATTTGACGTTCGGTAAAGAAATTAAAAATTAGCCTTTACAGCCAAAGTTTCTGTCACTGCACCGTACAAACCAACAAGCATTGTAAACATCCTAAAAGCAAACCTTGGCACATTATTTTTATAATACAATGGGATTGTACAAGGGGATAATTATTTTTGTTGAAAATTTTGTGTAATTAAGATTCACAAAGTTCCCATGGGCATGAACAAAGTTCAAGGACGTCCCCCACTTTCACAATGCTCGTCTCTCTCACTCTCACTTTTCTTTTTGAAAAACTTTTGGGTTCCCTCTTTATTTTTGTTGTTTTAAACTATATGAAAGCTCTCGAGACGAAAATAAATGACTCTCTAAAACTTCGGGCTGTCTCCCTAGTAGCGCTTTCTTTCAAGCAAATAAGCTAGGCATATAATTGCTCAAGTAATGAATCACCGGATCCCAAAGGTATATCAAGCCAATTTTAATTAGCAATGATTTGTCATTTAGTAGTGAGCACAAAGTAACATATATCATGTAATGAAGTCTAACTCTCTTCCTATGCATCGGCATGTCATAAAAAAACAATTCATGCACACATAGTAAAGGCTAATGTATAGTATAAGCAGTTTCTTGCAATTTTATTGTATTGGAAACATAGAGAGGTGGAGATATAGTTCCTCTCACATAATAATTGCAAGTAAAGGCAAGCAGCATGCATATTATATCTATCAAAATCATCATGTTACAGCGGTAAAGGCAACCCATCAATGTAATCCTTAATAAGTGCAAACTTCTCCGATATAGTATAATCGGGAGAATTCAAAAGATAATAGGACTATCATGCGTGAGTGTAGCATACAAGTTCATCTCGATAAGCATCATTCATATTGGAATCTTGGCCACAATCATAGCAAGCACCATCAAAAGGGATATTTCAAAAGAATCATAGGGATCATAACAGTCATCATAGCAATCGTCCTTGAGGTAGCACGAAGGGAATTAAACAATGTATGAGTTGAAGAGTTACTCTCATTAGAAGGTGAGCGCGGGTGATCAATCCGTTCTTCCTCCTTTTGTTCTTCGCTCTCCTCCTCATCTTTTTTCATCCAATGAGCTCATAGTTTCATCAATTTCTTCTTCCATATATTCCTGCAAAAATATTAGTCTCTTCTTGGACAGCGGAACTTTCTTAATAAGTGCATTAATATAGGCATTATATTCATAATTCTCATAACAATATTTAAGGATAGCTAAATTTTCAGATCTATAACAAGCATCATCAAAATCCTCAAACTCTTTAAACATGGATTAGATTTCATAAGCACCCATAAAAGCAACAAATTCTTCTATTTATTCCACATCATAGTAATGTCATATATACCATTAGCATAAGAAGCTAAGGTTTCATTATCATTAAATTTGCATGAAAAGGGAAGGTGTGGAGCATTCATCCTAGAAACAACAAGTATAATCATATTCCGAGCATAGTTGTCTAGCATACCACTTCAATATATAAATTTGATCCCATAATAGTTTCCCTTTTGAGTTAGAGATAATCCCTAAATATTCACGTTGATCCAATGTTACTCCCATTACCAAATTGAATGGAGATTTTCTCAGGATTATCAAAGTGGTACATAATATTTTTACATATTGAGCATCGAGGTTTTAGGAGGTTCCTCATCTCCATGAGTAGCAAGTACACCTAATTTTTTGGTATTTACGTGTTCCATATCCATAACTAAAGATGAGAACAACTAAGAACAACAAATAAAAATTACTTAGTGATAAAGCAAACAAGCACCTGCGAATATTCACCCACGCTATGACTCCCAACAGCGCGCCAGAAAAGGTCTTGATAACCCACAAGTATGGGGATCAATTGTAGCCTCTTCGATAAGTAAGATGTCGAACAGCGAGGAGCTAAAGGTAGAACAAATATTTCCTCAAGTTCTATCGACCACGATACAACTCTCGCACACTTGACGTTAAACTACGAAACAAGTATGAAACTAGAAGTACTTTGTAGGTGTTGTTGGAAGGCTTGCAAGAAAGTAAAACCGAAAATAAAATAAAACTGTTTAAGTAAAGACACAACTAAAGTAAATATGGCGAGTGTGGAAAAGTGGTGGTAGGAGTGTGAATTGTCCCTAGGCAGCTGACTATATCACTAGACGGTAATCACTTTTTGCAATTCTATTTGAGGAGAGGCATAAGCTAACATACTTTCTCTACTTGGATCATATGCACTTATGATTGGAACTCTAGACATCCGCAACTACTAAATATTCATTAAGGTAAAACCCAACCATAGCATTAAAGTATCAAGTCCCTTTATCCCATCATGAAACAACCTACTTACTAGGGTGTTAGCTTACATCACTCCATACCCACCATGAAAATCATAAACATATTGCAAACCCTACAGTGGGAATCCCTCGGACCCTACGGGTTGAGAACTATGTGACATGATAGAGACACCTCTGCGGTCAATAACCAATAGCGGGACTGGATGCCCATATTGGTTCCTACATATTCTAGATCTTTATCAGTCGGACCGCATAACAACATCGTTATTCCCTTTGTCATCGGTATGTTACTTGCCGAGATTAGATCGTCGGTTATCCAATACCTAGTTCAATCTAAATTCTTGGAAATCTCTTTTCTCGTTCAGTAATACATCATCTCACTAACACATTTAGTTGCAATACGCAAGGCTTATGTGATGTGCATTACGAGAAGGCGAAGATACCTCTCCAGGCAATCGGAGACAAATCCTAATCGAAATATACCAACCCAATGTACCGGAACACATAATGTACCTTTATAATCACGATTCACGTTGTGGCGTTTGGTAGCACAAAAGTGTTCCTCGGGCAGACAGGAGTTGCATAATCTCATAGTCATAGGAACATGTATAAGTCATGAAGAAAAGCACTAGCAACAAACTATACGATCAGGTGCTATGCTAATGGAATGGGTCATGTCAATCAGATCATTCAACCAATGATGTGATCCCGTTAATCAAATAACAACTCCTTGTTCATGGTTAGGAAACATAACCATCTTTGATTAACGAGCTAGTCAAATAGAGGCATACTAGTGACACTCAGTAGGTTTATGTATTCACACATGTATTATGTTTCGGTTAATACAATTCTAGCATGAATAATAAACATTTATCATGATATAAGGAAATAAATAATAACATTATTATTGCCTCTAGGGCATATTTCCTTGATCTCCCACTTGCACTAGAGTCAATAATCTAGATTACACGGTAATGATTCTAACACCCATGGAGTCTTGGTGCTGATCATGTTTTGCTCGTGGAAGAGGCAGTCAGCGAATTACGCAACATTCGGATCCATTATGTATCTTGCATATCTCTATGTCTCCCTGGACCAAATCCGGATGGAGTTAGGCGTCTTTGATGTGCTTGGTTCTCTTGTGAAATCTGGATTCCTTTGCCAAGGCAATTGCACGATATTGTCACAAAGATTTTCATTGGACCGATACACTGGTACAACACCTAGATCGGTTATGAACTCCTTCATCCAGACTCCTTCATTAGCGCCAAGGCGCTATGTACTCAACTTCACATGTAGATCCATAGCGACACTTTGTTTGGGCACTGGTGAGGCTCCACGTTTAATGTAAATCGTATCGGTTTGCGATTTAGAATCGTCCGGATCGGTGTCAAACTTCGTTGGCGTAACCGTTCTGACGAGCTCTTTGTCACCGCCATAAATGAGAAACATATCCTTAGTTCTTCTCAAGTACTTAAGGATGTTCTTGACCCTTATCGATGATCCACTCTGGATTACTTTGGTACACACTGCTAAACTTCTGACAAGGCACACATCGGTCAGTACGACATTGCATACATGATAGAGCCTATGGTGAAAGCATAGGAACATCTTTCATTTTCTCTCTATCTTCTGCGGTGGTGGGCATTGAGTCTTACTCAACTTCACACCTTGTAATACGGCAAGAACCCTTTCTTTGCTGATCCATTTGAACTTTTTCAAAACTTTATCAAGGTATGTGCTTTGTGAAGTCCTATTAAGCGTCTTGATCTATCTCTATAGATCTTAATGCCCAATATGTAAGCAGCTTCGAGGTCTCTCATCGAAAAACTCTTATTCAAGTATCCCTTATGCTATCCGAAATTCTATATCATTTCGATCAATAATATGTCATCCACATATAATATCGAAAATGCTCTGAGCTCCACTCACTTTCTTGTAAATCGGGCTTCTCCAAAGTCATATAAAACCAAATCTTTGATCACACTATCAAAGCGTTTATTCCAACTCGAGAAGGCTTGCCCGATCCATAAATGGATCGCTGGAGCTTGCACACTTTATTAGCTCCCTTTGGATCGACAAAACCTTCGGTTGCATCATATACAACTCTTCTTCAAAATCCATTCAGGAATGCAGTTTAACATCCATTTGCCAAATTTCATAATCATAAAATCGGCAATTGCTAACATGATTGAGACGGACTTAAGCCGCTCTACGGGTGAAGAGTCTCATCGTAGTCAATCCCTTGAACTTGTCGAAAACCTTTTGCAACAAGTCGAGCTTTATAGGATAACATTACCATCAGTGGGTCTTCTTCTTGAAGATCCATTTATTCTCAATTGCTTGCCGATCATGGGCAAGTCAACCTAGTCCATACTTTGTTCTCATACATGGATCCCATCTCGATTTCATGGCCTCAAGCCATTTTGTGGAATCTGGGCTCATCAACTTCTTCATAGTTATTGGGTTCATCATGTTCGATAACATGACCCAAAATAGGATTACCGTACCACTCGGTGGATCTTGCTCTAGTTGATCTCTGAAGTTCATGAAACTTGATCTGAAGTTTCATGATCATCATCATTAGCTTCCTCCCTATTTGGTGTAGGTGTCACGAAACTGTTTTTACGTGATGTACTACTTCTCAATAAGGAGTAGATACGATTATCTCATCAAGTTCTACTTTCCTCCCACTCACTTCTTTAGTAGAAACTCTTTCTCAAAAGTTTCCAATTGCAACAAAATCTTGCCTTGGATCTGTGATAGAAGGTGTACCCATCTCCTTTGGGTATCCTATGAAGACACATTTCTCGATTTGGGTTCGAGCTTATCGAGGTTGAAGCTTTTTCACATAAGCATGACCCCAAACTTTCGAAGCGACAACTTTGGTTTCTTGCCAAACCACAGTTCATAAGGCGTCGTCTCAGCGGTTTAGATGGTGCCCTATTTAAAGTGAATGTAGCCGTCTAAAGCATAACCCCAAATAGCGAAGTCGTCGATAGAGACATCATAGATCGCACCATATCTAATAAAGTCACGATTCGGCGTTCGGACACACCATTACGTTGTGGTGTTCCGGTGGGCGTAAGTTCGGAAACTATTCCGCATTGTTTCAAATGTAGGCCAAACTCGTAACTCAAATATTCTCCTCCACGATCGGATCGTAGAAACTTTATTTTCTTGTTACGATGATTTTCCACTTCACTCTGAAATTCTTTGAACTTTTCAAATGTTTCAGACTTGTGTTTCATTAAGTAGATATACCCATATCTGCTCAAATCATCTGAAGGTGAAAATAACGATATCCGCCCGAGCCTCAACATTCATTGGACCACATACATCGGTATGTATGATTTCCAATAAATCTGTTGCTCTCTCCATAGTTCGGAGCGGTGTTTTAGTCATCTTGCCCATAAGGCCGGTTACTTAAGTGCCAAGTGATTCATAATCAAGTGACTCCAAAAGTCCATCGGTATGGAGTTTCTTCATGCGCTTTACACGATATGACCTAGCGGCGATTACCACAAATAATTGCACCATCATTATCAACTCTGCATCTTTTGGTTTCAACATTATGAATATGTGTATCACTACTATCAAGATTAAGTAAAACAAACCATTCTTCAATGGTGCATGACCATAAAAGATATTATTCATATAAATAGAACAACCATTATTCTCTGATTTAAATGAATAACCGTCTCGCATCAAACAAGATCCAGATATAATGTTCATGCTCAGCATGGTACTAAATAACAATTATTTAGGTCTAATACTAATCCGAGGTAGATGTAGAGGTGAGCGTGCCTGCGATCACATCGACTTTGGAACCATTTCCAGCGCATTGTCACCTCGTCCTTAGCCAATCTTACGCTTAATCGTAGCCCTGTTTGAGTTGCAAATATTAGCAGCAGAACCCGTATCAAATACCAGTGCTCTGAGTATTAGTAAGGTACACATCAATAACATATATCACATATACCTTTGTTAACCTTGCCATCCTTCTTATCCGCCAAATACTTGGGGCAGTTCCGCTTCGGTGACCAGCACGCTTATAAAGACCTGGTTTCGAGCTTAGGACCGGACTTGGGTTTCTTCTCTTGATCGACAACACTTGCCTCTTTTTGAAGTTTCCTTTTTCTTTCCTTTGCCCTTTTCTTGAAACTAGTGGTTTTGTTAACCATCAACACTTGATGCTCCTTTTTGATTTCTACCTCCGGACTTCGACGCCATGAAGCTGGGCATTGTTTTGGTCATCGCATATTATAGTTCATCAGAAGCTCTTGTAGCTTGGTGGCGGTGATTGGAGAATTACATCAATGGCGCAATCATCGGAAGATTAACTCCAGTTGAATCAAGTGATTGTTATATCGGACATTACGAGTATATGCTCAGCAGCGAACGTTCTCCTCCATCTTACAGCTATAGAACTTATTGGAACTTCATATCTCTCAATCCGGGCATTAAGCTTGGAATAAACTTCAACTCCTGGAACATCTCATATGCCCCATGGTGTTCAAAGCAGCGTTGAAGTCGGTTCTAAGCCGTAAAGCATGGCACCTGAACTATAGAGTAGTCATCGCTTTGCTTTGCGGGGCGTTCATAACCTGGCGCAGCCCTGCACCGGCCTGGCACCTAGCGGTGCTTCGGGGACGTAATTCTTCAATGCGAGCAATAAGGATAATCCTCAATTCGGACCCATCCGTGTACCATCATCATCTTTCAACTTTGCTTTCTCAAGGAGCAGCATTAAAATTCAACGGAACAACACGAGCCATCTATCTACACATCATAGACAAGCAAGATACTATCGGTACTAAGTTCATGATAAATTTAAGTTCAATTAATCATATTACTTAGAACTCCCTTAGAAAAATATCCAATTCTCTAAGTGATTGCGTGATCCATATCAACTACACCATGACCGATCATCCGCGTGTGATGGAGTAGTTTCAATGGTGAACATCAATATGTTGATCATATCTACTATATGATTCACGCTCGACCTTCGGTCTCCGTGTTCGGGTCATATCTTATATGCATAGCTCGTCAAGTATAACTTGAGTATTCGCGTGTGCTTGCACCACGTTGTATTTGAGCGTAGAGCCTATCACACCCGATCATCGTGGTGTCTCGGCCCGAAGAACTTTATAGCGGTGCATACTCGGGAGAACACTTCTTGATAATTTAGTAAGGGATCATCTTATAATGCTACCGTCAATCAAAGCAAGATAAGATGCATAAAGGATTAACATCACATGCAATCAATATAAGTGATATGATATGGCCATCATCATTTTGTATGATCTCCATCTCGAGCACGTCATGATCACCATCGTCACGGTAGCGACACCTTGATCTCCATCGTAGCATCGTTGTCGTCTGGCCAACTATTGCTTCTCGACTATCGCTACTCCTTAGTGATAAAGTAAAGCAATTACATGGCGTTGCATTTCATACAATAAGCGACAACCATATGGCTCTTGCCAGTTGCCGATCTTGGTTACAAAACATGATCATCTCATACAATAAAATATAGCATCACGTCTTGACCATATCACATCACAACATGCCACGAAAAAACAAGTTAGGCGTCCTCTACTTTGTTGTTGCAAGTTTTACGTGGCTGCTGAGCTGAGCAAGAACGTTCTTACCTACATCAAAACCACAGCGATACTTCCGTCAAATAGACTCGTTTAACCTTCTCAAGGACCGGGCGTATACTTACTCAGTTCAACTAAAGTGAGAGAAACAGACACCCCGGTCACCTTTAAGCAGCGAGTGCTCACGGCGGTGAAACCAGTCTCGCGTGGCGTCTGGCGTGTCCGGTCCGGCGCTTCATCTCACAATACCGCTGAACCAAAGTATGACATCTTTGGTAGGTAGTATGACTTGTATGCCCACAACTCACTTGTGTTCTACTACGTGCATATGACATCAACGCATAAAACTGGCTCGGATACCCTTTGTTGAGGCGTAGTAATTTCAAAAATTTCTCACGATCACGCAAGACCATGGTGATGCATAGCAGAGATGAGAGTGTTGTCTCGTGCCCTCGTGAACCGACAGCGAGCGTTGGCGCGTGAAGGAAGTCGTACTTCTTCCCGATCAACGATCAAGTACGAGCGTCGGCACCTCCGAGTTCGCACCGTTCAGCTCGATGGCGTCCCTCGAACTCCGATCAGCCGGTGTTGAGGAGAGTTTCATCGACCTGACGGCGTGGTGGCGATGATGATGTTCCACGGTGAGGCTTCGCTTAAGCTCCGCAGCGGTATATTGAGGTGTAGTTTGGTGGAAGGGGCACCGCTGCAGCTGAGGCGATCTCAATGATCAACTTGTGTGTCATGGGGTGCCCTGCGCTTGTATATAAAGGAGGGAAGGGAGGGGCTGGCCGTACAAAGGGCTGCGCTGGGGAGTCCTACTCCCAGGGGTGAGATTCCTCCCAATCCTAGTCCAACTAGGATTGGCCAAGTGGGAAGGAGAGAGGCGCCCCTTCTCCTAGTCCTAATAGGACTAGGGAAGGGGAAGGTCTGACAGACACTTGGGCCCTTTCCTCCTTTCCACTAAGGCCCATCAAGGCCCATTGACCCCGGGAGGTTCAGGTAACCCCGGTACTCGTAAAATTCCCAATTTCACCGGGTGATTCGAATCAAACATAGGCTTCCAATATATCAATCTTTATGTCTCGACCATTTGAGACTCCTCGTCATGTCCGTGATCTCATCAGGGACTCGAACAACCTTGGTACATCAATATCATATAAACTCATAATAAGCATCATCGAAGCGTTAGCGTGCGGACCCTGGGTTCGAGAACTATGTAGACATGACCGAGACTCTGCGGTCAATAACCAATAAGCGGGACGGATGCCCATATTGGTTCCTACATATTCTCGAAGATCTTTATCGGTCGGACCGCATAACAACATCGTTGTTCCTTTGTCATCGGTATGTTACTTTTGAGATTCGATCGTCGGTATCAATACCTAGTTCAATCTCGTTCTTGCAAGTCTCTTTTCTCGTTCCGTAATACATCATCTCACAACTAACACATTTAGTTGCAATGCTTTAAAGGCTTATGTGATGTGCATTACGAGAGGGCCGAGATACCTCTCGAGCAATCGGAGTGACAAATCCTAATCTCGAAATATGCCAACCCAACATGTACCTTCGGAACACACTGTGTACCTTTATAATCACGATTCGTTGTGGCGTTTGGTAGCACAAAAAGTGTTCCTCGAGCAAGCAGGAGTTGCATAATCTCATAGTCATAGGAACATGTATAAGTCATGAAGAAAAGCACTAGCAACAAACTATACGATCAGGTGCTATGCTAATGGAATGGGTCATGTCAATCAGATCATTCAACCAATGATGTGATCCGTTAATCAAATAACAACTCCTTGTTCATGGTTAGGAAACATAACCATCTTTGATTAACGAGCTAGTCAAATAGAGGCATACTAGTGACACTCTGTAGGTTTATGTATTCACACATGTATTATGTTTCGGTTAATACAATTCTAGCATGAATAATAAACATTTATCATGATATAGGGCCATGACCTCGAGGCTGCAAGAAGGTCGAGCAGCTTGTTGAACAGAGAGAAGGCTGAGTCTGGGCGACAAGGAGAAAGCCAGGGAAGGTCTTTGGGGAGTTAGCAGAAGCGACCGGCGGGGAGGAGCCGCAGCAAGGCCAAACAATGACAGGCAGACCTCCCGAGCGCGACGGATGAAAGCGATGATGGCGATGAAGATATGGAGGATATGAAGCGATGAGCGGGAGTTTGAGAAAGCAGCGAGGTCCTCTGCGTTGGCGGTGCCTCTGCATACTTCACACGCCAACTCAAGCAATGGATGCGGGAAGTTAATGCGGCGAGAACCATCCGTAAGTCCGCGGCCTCAAATGGTCGACACACCTATCATCTTTTATTGAGACCACCACGATCGCATAACATCGATGGGTGCTTGCCGATGTTGGTCTCACCAACTATCCGAAACCTCAAGGTCACCAAGATGCTAGTTGGCGGGGCGGCAAACCTGATCTCCTCCGCGATGC
Source organism: Aegilops longissima (assembly GCA_021605205.1). Classification (NCBI taxonomy): domain Eukaryota; kingdom Viridiplantae; phylum Streptophyta; class Magnoliopsida; order Poales; family Poaceae; genus Aegilops; species Aegilops longissima. The sequence goes on from JAHIAM010020359.1 coordinate 25,403, forward strand.
TCGAAGCTTCAAATCCACTGACAATGAGCTCGAAGAGCGGCACATTCAAGGAATCAACCGAGGAAGGAGCAAGCGGAAGGGAAGATCACGTTGCGGTAACATTTGGCAGCGAGCTAAACTTCAGCGAGAGGTCACGTTCGAGCGTTGCTGATTTTCCATTGCCTTATAATGGGATACTTGGTCGTCGGCACTTTCGCCAAGTTCATGGCAGCCTCTCATTATGCATACAACTTGCTCAAGATGCGGGCCGATAAGTGTCATTTCTGTTCATGGCGACAAGAAAGATGCTCTTATCTGTCCGACAAGATTCTTGAGGCGGCGGCTGCGACGGAATAGCAAATCACTTGCTTGAAGCTCCGGAGAAAGAAGAAGACCAAGTCCGGCAAAACTCGATGCCCCTCCGGAAGCGCACCTCTTGGTCTGCGCCACGTCGAGGCCCTTCGAGCTCCACGGCAAGTGCAAGAAGGCGATGGCAGCTCGCCAAAGACCAAGAGGTGCCCGCCAGGAGGGCGGCACTGGTGGTACCTTCACCATCGATGCTAGTCTGAACCCTAAATAGGAAAGCGCGCTCGTTGCTTTCTGCGGCGAATGTCGATGTGTTTGCGTGGCAACGTCGACATCCCAGTGTTCCGGAAAGTAATTGAGCACCACCTGAGCTATCTGTCCTCATCGCGGCGTCAGCGAGAAAGTTAGGAAGCGGCGTGGGCGCCAAGAATTCATTGCGAAGAGATCAAGAAGTTGGAAGCGGCGAGGCCTTGTCGGGAGGTGCTCCATCCTCGTGGTTGGCCAATCCTGTAGTTATGCATAGGCAAATGGGAAATGGAGACTCTGTATCGACTTCCACGGATGTTAATAAAGCTTGTCCCAGGACCCATTTCCCTTGCCGCATTGACAGTTATTGACTCCACGGTGGATGTGATTTGCTTTCTTTTCTTGATGCATACTCGAGATATCATCGGATCTTCATGGCGAAGGGATGAAGAAAACGCATTCATCACCCCATGTGGCACATATTGTTTTATCGGATGCCCTTTGGGCTAAAGAATGCTGGTTCAAGCGTTCGCAGAAGTAGTCCTTGGCGCTTTTGAGCCATAAATGCAAATGTAAAGCCTACATGGATGACATAGTGGTCAAAAGCAAGGACAAGCAACTTCTGTTCAAGATTTAGATGAGACCTTTGCAAATCTGCAAGATCAACCTCAAGCTCAACCACGAGAAGTGCGTGTTTGGAGTTCCTTCCGGCAAGCTTCTGGGTTCTTACGTATCTCGATGGGGAATTGAAGCCAATCCAGACAAGATCAAGGCCATTGAGCGATTGAAGCACCAAAGCGCGTCAGGATGTCGAACTTGCGGTTGGTAGCTGCTCTCGGCAGTTTATCTCTAGGTGCTGGTAGCCTGCCATTTTCAAGATTTTGAAAAAGCAGGTCGATGAAAATGGACTCGAGCGGAGGCTGCGTGCAGAGACTTAAAGATGTACTCCTCCACTCCAATACTTGTCGCACCTAGGCCACAAGAGAGTTCTGCTATACATAGCGGCAACCAATCAAGTGGTTAGTGTTGCGTTAGTAGCGGAAAGGGAGCGGAGCGATGAGTCGACAACAAAGCAGATGCATCCAGCGACAAGCGAGGCTTCACCGACAAGCTCTGGTCCCAGACAAGGATGGATCTGCGAGTTGCGAGAAGATGCAAAAAGGATGGTGCAGCGCCGGTGTACTTGTCAGTTCCCTTCTCGAGGGCTAGGTCAAGGTACTCGGTGTCGAGCCACTTTCGGCCTCCTCATGGCCTCGAGAAGCTCATTACTTCCAAGCACATGAGATCCACGATCGTCCTCGCTTTCCACAGAGAATATTGCAAAATCCGGAAGCAGCAGGGATTGTCGGTGGAGCCTTGGAGCTGTCAAGCTTTGGCCTCAAGTTTGAAAGCACTTCAACTATCCAAAGCAGAGGCGAGAGTTTATAGCAGGAATGGGCGCTTACGCAAGATGAAGAAATTCAGAGGCAGTATCCCGTCGAAGGAAGCAAGCAAAGAGTGGCTGATGTACTTTGATGGTGCCTTCTCACTGCAAAGCGCCGGTGAGGCGTCTTTTGCGCGCACCACGGAGAGCACCTCAAGTACATAGTCCAAATGCACTTTCCCAAGGAGCAAGAGACAAACAATCTTGCAGTATGAAGGTTTGCTTCTGGTCTTAGAATCATGATGACCTTGGGATCAAGAAGCTCATTTTAGGGTGACTCGCGACTTGTCGTCCGCCAAGTGAACAAAGATTATCGAGTCCGTTGATGGAGCCTACGTCGATGAAGTGAAAGCTAGAAGAACACTTTGAAGGCACCAAATGGAACATGTTCCAAAGCTCAGAATGATATTCGATAGCTTTGTCAAAGTGCGCGCCTCAAGTTACAATGGAACCAGGATTTTTGTGCTCAAGTGACTCAACCAGCTGTAAAGACATCAAGCTGGATAGAACAAGAAGGAAGTTGATTTGGCGACTATTTTCGGTGAGCTACCGAAGCCGCCGCCCATGAGGTCCCCAAGATCAACACCAAGAGTCTTTGAGGAGCGATCTGCTCCGACAAGCCAGGTTTGTTCGTTGAAGCGAGGCGCTCCGACAAGTTTGCTCCGGCAAGCTTGCGGAACATCAACTCGGCCGAGCCGCGATTCTTCCGTCGAGCGGATGTTCCATAGCGCGAATGTGCCTTTAGTCCTTGTTGTCGAGCCACAAGCTCCGGCATGGGCAATGATTGTCCATTTCCTCGAGACGGGAGAACTTCCGAAGAGCAAGAAAGCGGAAGAGTAGCCCGAGCGGTCAAGTATGTACGGTTTATCGACCCGCTGTCGAAGAAGACTCAACGGTGTGAAATTGAAGTGTATTCACCGGGAAGATGGACGAACTTGGCGAGAGATACATGGAGGCATATGTGGTCACCACATTGGCGCAAACACTGCAAGCAAAGCTTTCGGCAAGGTTTCTTCTGACCGACACCCTCCGAGATGCACAAGTAACCAAGTGTGAAGCGTGCGGTTCCATTCAGCGAGATACACCGGGACTCAAGCTCTCTAGGCGATCCCTTTATCACGGCCATTTTGATGCAGGGCTCGACATCCTCGGCCTTTCCCGAGCTATCGGGGCTTTGAATACTTATGCGTTGCAATCGACAAGTTCACAAAGTGGCGGAAGTGGAAGCGATGAGAAGGTGACAACACGTCGGGATCAAGTTCTTGGTCAATTGTTTGCCGTTTGGGATTCCTAACGGGATCATCACCGACAACGGCACACAGTTCGAACGCACCTTCATGCGATCGTCCAAGATCTTGGCGCCAAAGTGCCTTTGTTCTTGCTCATCAAAACAGCGGTCAGCGGAAGAAAGCAACCTGAAGTCTTGCGAGGACTCAAACAGAACTTTCGACGGGCTGCACAAGTCGGAAAGCTGGATTGAGGTTGCGGTGGTTCTTTGGTCGTCGGGGCGGCCGTAACGAGCCAGGCCAAACACCTTCGCTCTAGTCTATGGGAAGGCAGTTCTCCCCATGGAACTCTGCTAGGTCACCTCAGTACTGCTTATGATGAGCTTGAGCAAGAGCATCTGCGACAAGATTGTTGCTCCTTGAGGAGGACCGTCTTGATTCTTTGTCAGCTGCTCGTTACCAACAAGCTTTCGCCCTTCTTAACCCATAAAGTTAGTGCGAAGTTTCAGGAAGCGACCTTGTTCTTGGTAGCGTTGGTCCTGAAATTCCAACAAGTTGGCCTTGAAGTGGGAAGGCCCTTATCGGGTGAAGCGAGTCACTAGGCCGGCTGTCCTAGAGACCAAAGATGGCATTCGGTGAGCAACTCTGGAACATTGAGCATCTTAGTAAGTTTTACCCATGGAAGCGGATTGCGGAACCTGTTAAGCAACCCCTAAACAATCTTGCCGATGTTGCATGTAATCCTTTGTACAAAGGCGGCGGAGACCGTGCATAAGTAAAGCTCATGTGTTGCGCACAACTTGTCAACTACATGCTTTCATAATCCTTTTTGCATGTGTTATCTAACATTTTGTGCAGCATCCACCCGTGGCGATACTGAGCCACAAGGCTCCATAACATTATTTTCTCTTCTTTCTTCTCAAAGAAAGGAAGGTTCCCTCGCGCCAAGTTAACGGGGGAAGGAGAAGATAATGGTGTGGGCATACGTCGCAGGAAGTTTAAACTTTACCCGAGGAAGCAAGCGACGAAAACCTAAGTTGCCAAAGTTTGAGTAATCAGTTTTTAAATTTTAAGTTATCTTCCTCGAGCGATAGTACTTTGTATGGAAAACACTGGGGGAGGAACCAACTCGTAATAATACCCACTGTTTGAGTCCGCTCAACAATTTAAGTAGTGCAACAGTTCGACAAGTTGCTTAATGGGGCGGCACCCACATTGGCGTTCCACTTTTCAAAAGTTCCTTGCCGAC
>JAHIAM010020360.1:0-15711 GCA_021605205.1 Aegilops longissima
TGCCTAATGGCCCATTAACAATGGGCCACTAAAGTCTACATGTCTTTAGGCCAAATTAGATAATTTGAGCCCATTACGACTTATGAACCAAAACCGATCAGCAAAATCGCATACGAGAATAACGTTGCACATCCGCATATACTAGGAAATTACATCCTTTGGGCAATCAAAGATTGATGCGGTGCAAATAAATAAGAGAACCTAACCATCTACAACGTCACAATCGCAACCTCGGCAGGATGGCGCCATAAGCATGTTGGCAAGTTCTTTACGCTTTGCTACACTTTCTCAAAACATTGATCGGTTGTTGTGTGCGACTCTGCCTCTGATTCATCCACCATTTTCATCATTGCTTCAGCCATTAATTGGTTCACAAACATACATTTATTCCGTTGCATTGAGGCGGAGGATCTTGAGCGATTCGGATGGCGATTTTGGCGAGCTTGTATTATTGATAGTGGAGGTGTCTCGACCCGCATCATAACATAAATTGGGGCAGGAACCAAACAGATTAATCATGAGTTATTGCCATATTACCGGCCTAGATTTTGGAAAGAAACAATGGGGTTGCCTTGCTGTTTTTTGAGTTTGTCTTCTTATCTTGACGCACAAAATTAACACACTAGCATTGCTATCATTGGCCGTCGGATAATAGGAAAGCAACATTGACTAGAATGTTTGGGCAATAGCCTACACCAAATTAACACAATATGGCACAGCTATCATCAGCCGGTAAGGTAGTATGAAAGCAACATTGACACAATGAATGAATGGGCAACGGAGAAGCACTACAATTATAATGTCGTGATATGAGATAGTACATTCATGCAGCTCGATTGCAAAACTACCGGGCAGTTTTCCTTACAAAAATCAACATTGGCGCCTTTAACATTTTGCTACAACTAATTTTAGATCAGATAAAGGTTAGATTCACGCCGATTAACAAAATACATGTTGATGTAAAAATATAGTGATATACAAGGTACACATCAGCATTGGAGCATGAGAATTCCATAAGATATTTTCCTCGAATCTGATCCCAATGGAGGAAGTCTTCTATCGTTTAACCTTATTTTCTAAAAGAGATGGGTAAGAAACATGTAGAAAATATGATCAGAATGCTATAAAATTTCATGATGCGAGGATACGCTGCGCTTCTTAGAATGGAGTTGACATTCTTTTTAATTGGAAGCGGACTAGTTCTTTGCTGGAATCTGCTTATTATCGATTGGGAGTTGGGTTTCTCTGTCTTTGGGCGTATCTATGAAAAATGGAGTTGGTTTATTATCTCTGGCGTTTGGATCTTTTGCAAAGACCTGGTTTGTAACCCTTGATTCTAACATAGGTCTTCCCTTGCATGCCTTATATAGAAGAATGGTGATTGTTATAAAACATGCTACCAGAGATGGAATAGAGCTTGAAGAATAGAAAGGCATGACATATTGACATGTATTCCTCCATCCGAGAAATAAATGGGCCGGGTCTAGGCGTATTTCAGTTCTAGATACATCGGTTTTATCCATTTCTGCGACATTTAATCCGGACGGAGGGAGTATGATGTAAGAGCAAGGGATCGACGAGGACAACACGTAAAAAACACTGAAAAACCCCTGCAGAACCAAAGTATTCAAACCCAGATATGAGATAGTACACTCATGCAGCTCGGGATGCAAAACTACCGGCAGTTTTCCTTACAAAATCAACATTGTGGCCTTTAATCATACATTTTGCTACAACTAAATTTAGATCAGATAAAGGTTGGATTCACGCCGATTAACAACAGGTACTTACATCTACATTTGGACACAGAGAATTCCTGCAAGAATCTTTCCTCATAAGCGATACCATTGCAGAAATTCTTCTATCTATTAGCTTATTTTCTAAAAGAGATGGGTAAAAACATGTAGAAAATATGATCAGCATGCTATAAAATTTCATGATGCAAGGATACGCTACGCTTCTTAGAATTGAGTTGACATATTTTTGCTCATTGGGGCGGACTAGTTCTTTGCCTGGAATCTGCTTATTATCGTAGGAGTTGGGTTTTCTGTCTTTGGGCGGTATCTATAAAAGCTGGAGTTGGTTTATTATCTCCTGGCGTTTGGATCTTTTGCAAAGGCCTTGTTTGTAACCCTTGATTCTAACATAGTCGTCTTCCCTTGCATGCCTTGTATAGAAGAATGGTGCTTTAATTATAAAACATGCGACATGGAGAGATGGAATAGTCTTGAAGAATAGAAAGGCATGACATATTGACATGTATTCCCTCCATCCGGAAAAAATGGATGGGTCTAGGTATTTCAGTTCTAGATACATCCTTTTTATCCATTTACAACATGTAATCCGGACGGAGGGAGTATGGTGTAGAGCTAGGGATCTGACGGGACAACATAACAAAAAAAACTAGTTGAATGTAAAACTATATGCTAGCGGAATACATACGAAATAACTAAGGCAACATACGTGTATGATTGGGAAAATAAGATGGCATTACAGCGAGCACTAGAACAACACTTCAATGTAAAAAAACATGGTATGGCAGACGGATGAAGTACATCTTGATGAATAACAATGCATAAGATATTCAAAGCATGATGTCCAAATTAAGCGGATGGCATTGCGATGAGAGAGATAGCAGTACTTGAATTTGAAAACATGTTATCATGAATGGAATAGGTCTAAAAACAGGAAGGCATGACATATTTGCATGATCAGCATGCTAAGCACATGGCATTACAGCAGTAGATACACTCCGGACATTATATGCATGTTGTACCCATATCACAGGCCAAGTTAGAGCAAGGACCTTGTGGGGTGAAGAGGATTCATCATCTTTACAAGTCTTGAAGAACTGCCTTTACATGTTCCATCATATTGGGTATCATTGACATCAAGTTTATTGGCCTTTACATTGCTCCGTGAGGTTCTTGTGGATATATCGGTGTGTGCAATTATATCGACATGCATGGAAGACAACTAGTAGTTAGATTTATGTAAATGAGTGCACTGTAGGAGCGACATAAATAGTAGGACTGGGGTTAACTAGCAGCAACAGGTCTCATAAACTAAAGGGAGAACAAGATGAAAGCTACTGAATATGTATCGTTTGTACTCGAGATTAACTAGATGGCACACAAAAGTATTAAAGAACAACATAGGTAATACTAGAGTGGTATAATACTATAATCACCACACATGGGATAGCATTGGCTGATGGATGATAACTATGGAACAACGTTACCTAAAGAACAAGTATCTTAGCTGAACTATGGAACAGTGAACTCTGAACAAGACCCGTAAGAGATCAGCATGAATATCGGTGAAATGTGATGATCTATTTTCCGTGCTTAGATGAATAACAAAGCCATAAATGTTGCACACAAGTAAGATGAGGTACAACCTATGGCTGCCATCCATAGGAGTGAGCATCATGTCTTGACTTGTCGATGGCCCTGGGTTGTTGTGGCTGTCCATGTCGAACGCATGCGATTGATCTGGGAAGCTGAGTGGGGACTTGGCTCCCTTCGGTATGCTTCCCTTGTTGGAGCAGCTGCGGTGAGTCGGAAGGCGGTGTGTCGAAAGATGCAGATAACACATAATGTTAATGACATATCTCTTTGATCGAAGAAATACACTAAAGATCAACAACAAGGTGGAGAGTGGTCACCGCGTCTATTGTTGAAGACTAAATTGGGGTCACACGATTTTATTTTATTTTAGTCTTGTCCGATCTCGCGGGATGGCTTGATGGCCGTCTTGTGCCTCGGCCTGACTGTTGGAATCTTCCCGAGCCAGCGACCAGCGACAGCAGCCTACCTCCGTCCGTGGCCCGTCCAAACCCGCTCCCACGCCTTTGCCGTGGTTGCGCCGCCCGGGCCAATCCACAAACTCCCGTCATCGAGATCCGGCGGCGGTACCTTCAACCCGCAACTCTAAAGATAGCCATCTAAGCGCTGCTTCGCGAACTTGCGACCCGCACCCTTCGTTAGACACCAGCCAGCCGGCAGCCTAGGAGCTCCGCCGCCTCGAGTGCTGCTTCCCAGAATCGATTGGCCCGAATAAAAATTCAGACAAGCGGCGCCTAAATAAAGTGATTTGAGATGAGGTGCGACCTATCGGCGGCATGGTGAAGTAGGCAGGTCCAGCTGCCGAGTCGGTGAGCGCGTGGCGATTGCTGTGGCGACCGTGGCGGGGAAAAGCGATGTCGCGGCGATGGCGAGCTCTGCGGAAGCAGCGCTAGGACTCTGGGCGGATCCAAGTTGGAGCAGCTCGGCGCCGTGAACAACGGCGAGGGTGAATCGGCTCGATGCAGTTCCGCGGCCGTCGTCGAGCAGCACCAGCGGCCGAGTAAGAGGCACACGGCCCGATGCACGGCAATTGGACAGCGTCTCCGGCATTAGGGAGGAGGCGGTGTGAAATTGGTGCGGTGGGGCGCCATGGAGGGGGGCTGAGGTTTGCGGCTCGGGAGGAGCTTCCGGGAGAAGGTGATTTAGCGCCCGAGGTATGAATAGGGCGGGGGAGTGGGAGGAGTGGAACCATGTCTTCTGAGCGCATTTATGCGAAATGTGAGGGAGTTACAGTTCTACCCTTGCCTATAGGCTTCTCGGCTTGGGTCTACGTGTCTTGAGTCGGGGAGTAACTGCTTCTCCCAAATAGTGGGCGGGGCGATTTAGGCGGGGCGTGTTTTGAACTATAGTGGCGCGGCGATTTGAGGCGAGGCGTGTTTTGAAATAGTGGTATGAGCTATTTGAGGCGAGGCGTGTTTGCCGACCATGGTTTATGAATTATTCGGCACATGTCATTTGAGGAGAAAGGCGGCGCTTGGATGAAGTTCTGAACCTACCCTCGATGTACAGCGGGCCAATTGATCGTGTCCCACATGGGATGGTAATTTCGCGTCTCCCATTTATTTGCTCGGGCGAATTCCACCGGCGAGAGGATGTTTAACAGTTCGTTCAAATTTTGGGAGAACGAGCATCCCGTCTACCTTACCAAGTCGATTGAATCAAATTTTGAAATATTAGCTTGCCACTTCTTTTTAGATGGAGAGATGATGCTCGGGAGTAATGTGTTTTTACATGCTCGTTGCTAGCGATTTACTATATGACAAATAGTTGACCCACTCAAAGCGCGAATCAAACCCAAAATGAAATATCTCGATTCAATGAACTAGCTCGTTCGTAGGTCAAAATAGTGAACTAAATCAAAATTGAACACCTCAATCGAGTAGCATGTTTATGCAGGTTATAGTACTCCATGAACATGTTGAAAGTCAAATTAATGAACTTGTTTGATATGCATATATCCGTTCATGTGTGGATTGCGACAACATGTTCTCCAATTTAAATATTTGAATGCAAGTTTATATCAGTCTTGATGCATAAACCTCTCCCAGGACTCCTATTCCTCTCTCTCTCTCTCTCTCTCTCTCTCTCTCTCTCTCTCTCTCTGACAATCTTCAATTATGCATGCATCCGACACAAAACCTTGTTGGTCCCTCTCCTTTCTCTCTCTCTCTCTCTCTCTCTCTGTGTGTGTGTGTGGGGGGTCTTTCTAGTCGCATTCATATATACACCATCTATAGGTCTCTCTACTTTTACTATGTATGATACTCTAGCTAGTCCAAGCTAGATATCTTGGGTGCACTCATCATGCACACAAATTCCTTGGCTCTTGCCCGTAACTCTCTCACGCACCACTATGTAGTCTGGAGCTCTTCCCCCTCTCTCAAACTCTCCATCCACAGGTCACACATACATGCATATCTCACTCACTTTTCGATAGGTAAAACTCTATCTCTCTCCTCGTTTCTCTCCATCTCTCTCACACACACACAATCTCTTGGGCTAGCCAAGTGTGATGGTCTCTCACTCAATTGTAGGCTGCAGTCCCCTATATATATGTAGCTAATCTTAGTCTCCATCACAAACATGTGCATGGTCTATCTCGATTCTCTTGGGGCATCTTTCTGCTCGCATGCGCACTCCTCCGATCTCCCACCCATATGGTCCCCTCCACGATCTCAGGGGATCTCTCTATCCTAAGTACACCTCTCTCCCTCCCCATGCGTCCATTCCATCCATATGTCCCTCTCGACCTTTTTTCCTTGTTGGCGGGACCTCTGTTGGACATGTGCCTTCTGGGGTGTCTCTCTCCGTTGCAAACAATCACACACTAGCTATCTTCCGTGTATGCTCCTCATATCGCTTTTCCATCTAGGAGATGCATGCATGATATGTTAGCATAAAAAGAAACTGACAAAACACTCTCTCTAATTTTTCGTTTGTTGTCACTTTCTCTTTCACACATACTCTTTTTGCACCTGCCTCATTCTCCTTCTGCATGCTTGATCTTGTCTCATTTGAGGCACTCCCTCAAATCCATAGCACATGGATTTATTGAAAAGTCAAACATCACAAAGTTTGACCATGTGCGTGGAAAAAAGTACATCTAGTGCGACAAACATATACCATTAGATTCACCATGAGATGTAGTTTTGTATGATGTATCTTTGGTGTTGTAGATATAAATAACATTTATAAACCTGATCAAAAGTTTCCAAAGTTTGACTTCTAAAAAATTTACATACCTTTTGCCATTATCAGGCCGGATGGAATATCTCTTTCCCCCTCTCGGCTCTCGGCCTTCCACTCAGCCTTATAGGGCTCCTCAATCTCTCTCAAACTTTGTTAGTCATTTGGTTCGTGACACGACCCTCATGCCTTGATGGTAGAGTACTTTGGTGTGGGCGTGAGATGTAAAATATTTACTGCCTGGCGGAGCGCTTGTGAGTCTTTGAAGCGTTTGGTTCATACAGGGCGAGGCAAGCATCAACGTCCCATCAATCAATCCATGCATCAATTATTTAATGCTATCCATCCATGTTCTTTGAATGTTGTTAGCCTCGGTGCTACGACCAGAACGCGGCGAGCGTTTAGTGGTGTCGGCGGGACTGCTTTGCGATGTCAGAGTTCAGCCAGAGCTAATTAAAGTGCAAGGGAACCAAGCCCAGTAGACTTTCTTTTTCACAGGGGTAACAGCAAACAAGCGTGCATAAGAAATCCAGCCACAACTGAGGCCGCATAAAGATGCTCACGGCGCCAATGAGCAGACGTATATCTCCCTACGGTTCACACATACACACATGTCTCTGCATCGCGCTACATACCATCTCAACACTCTCTTTTATTTCTCTCTCCATATGACACGCACCCCCTAAATACCATAATCCCTCACTCCATCATTAGGCTCTGTTTTGGATCCATGGGTTAGAGTTAGTTTGGGTTAGTTTGGAATCAACATAACTTAAAAGATCCAAGCAGGAGGGTTAGTTTAGGTTAGATGCATCTAACCCATCAAAAAAATTAACCCCATCCAAGAGGTGCTTATTTGGGTTAGTTCTTCTCGGGACCACTAATAAACACTTTTTCTCTCGCTCTCATCGACTTCCATCCTCCCACTTCCTCGAGCTTCGTCGTCCTCTCCTCCTCCCTCTACTTTACGCCGTGAAGGTGCCTCGCCGTATCGCGCTCCATCTAACCCTGCCATCCAAACACCTCTTTACTTAGAAGAGTTGGTCAGGGTTGAAATCTAACTCTAACCTCTACTTGAGTTAGAGTATCCAAGCAGACCATGGCTTAAGCACTCCCCCCTCCTAAGTATGATTATCTCTTACTAGCCGCCGAGGAACACACGTATTGTCTCCTTCCATCCATCGTCTATCTCGATATCTCTGGGGCATCTTCTATCCCTTTTGCCTTGTCACTTTCGATCTCCCACCCATGTAGTCCCATCACGATCTCAGGGGATCTCTCTGCTGACAAACATACACTCTCTCCCATGTCTGCATTTTCTCGTCGTCTCTCTCGACCTCTCTCCCTTGTTTGTCGAGACCCCTCTTGGCCCGTGCTAGGGGTCTTCCTCTCTCAGTTCCAAACAACCACACTATCTCCTCACCTTGCCTCCGTTGCCGAAGATGCATGTGTGATATGTTTGCATAAGACATACAGGCTTTTCTCCTGACTTTTATCGTGTATTTGTCCATGTCTCTTTCACACACTTTTACACTTTTCACTCTCTCTCTCTCTCTCTCTCTCTCTCTCTCTCTCTCTCTCTCTATCGGGGACTCATCCGTCCATAAGCATATGGATGTTTTGAAAAGTCAAACCTCAGAGAAAAGTTTGACTAGGTATATGTGGAGAAAAACATTTACATGGAGCGATCATTAGATTCATCACAACATGTGCTTACTTCATACTATCATTTTATCTTTGGTATTGTAGATATAAGTAATTTCTTTATAAACTTGGTCAAAGTTTCAAAGTTTGACTTTAAAAAATGTTGTAACTACATTATCGAGCGGAGGAGTAGCTCTTTCTCTCTCTCTCTACGCTATCTCTCACGGGCCTCCCTCTCCACTCGAACTCTCTATACTGGCGGATTATCGCTCCATGTCGGCGTATAGCTCCATATATTATTTAGTTGACGGTCACCAATCCACATCTTGCGTTGTCAGCTTGTGTTACTATATCTTGGTGTGCTTGGCCATGTGGCGGTGGGTGAAAATAAGTAAACTAGAGGCCCATCGACGCGTGTGAAAAAAAGATTGAAACCACTCGGGGTAGCACCCATACGCTAAATAAATTGAGGCGCGTGAGACAAACTTCTTGCCGCGAAGGGCCTACTTCGCACAATTCACCACTTTGCGGCGGCATGCGAAGGGCGCCTTTACGCGCACAACACACAACACCAGCACTGCGTGTACACGGCGTCGCCGCTTGGTTGAGATGAACGGCGGGCAGCCAACAAGCGGAGCCGCACGAGAAAAAAACGCATCCGGCGAGCCTGGACTTCATCAGCAGCCTCCCCGACTGACATGCTGCTCGTCATCATCGGCCTCCTCCCACCAAATCTGCCGTCGCGGACCACCCTGCTCTCTGGCGGTGGCGCCCCTCTGGCGTCGTCCCCTCAACCTCACCGTTGGCGGCTGCCTCTGCGATGGGGATTGCAAGCGCGATGGCCGCATCTCCAGATCCTTTCGCCGCACCACTGGGCCAGCGGGCGCCTTGACATCCGCATGTTCAGTACCAGCTGCAAGGTCCAACCCAAGTTGACAGAGTGGTTCTTATCCCGCCCTAGATCAGCTCGAGGAGCTCAGCTTTGAAAGAGTGGGCGATGTCACTCTCTCTCGCCGTCGGCGCTCGCCTCACGCCAGCGCTGCGCTGCGCCGACTTCAGCTCCTGCTATCTTCCCAGATTAATGCCGCGCCGCCCTTCTTCTCCCTCAACTCAAGCAGCTCGACCTCTTGACGTTGTCATCTCGAAGAAGGCTATGGAGCACACCTGCTCCGCATTGTCTTCTTCCAGTACCTTCGTCTTGAGCAGATCCACGGGTTCATTAGCCTCCACATCGCCTCGGCGAATCTCCGATGGATTTATGTGTCTTGCTGGCCCCGCAACAAGACATCAATTGGGAAGATCACTCCAGCTGTTCACGTTATGGTCATTGAGAATCGCCTTTCCTTGAGAGATTGCTTGTATCGGATCTAGAAGGTCCAACAAAATCAGGGTCATTGTGGCGCATTGTGAAATTGACGCGTTGGTGTACTAAATCGCCAAATTCTCGAACTCTTTATTGGATCCGTAATCGTTCAGGTACAACACTCATCTTCTTCTCCGTCTTCTTGAAATTCACATTTTAAATTTCTTCTTGATGTATTCGACCGTAGTCTTCGAAAAGATTCCCACAAGCTTGACCGGTCCATGCGCTGTACGGTGAAGATCTTAGCACTAAAATCTATCATTGTCTGGATCAAGTTGTTGGATTCCTTACATGCTTTCCATGCGGAGAAGCTACTCATCGAGTGAAACTTCTTTCCTATAAGTAGCGGTAATCACAAGCGTAGCTCAATTTTTCGTAATTTTCCCAAATTACGATGACAAGTGTAGTGTTCAAAACTACATCGCCTTTGCACCCGAAAGAAATGTTTTTAGTATTTTTCTCACGTGATCACTGCATCGTTTTTATGCTGTACTACTATAGTAGCCTAGGCTAGTCATAGTGGAAAGTAACTTAGAACTACTCCGGTAACTCTATGGTTACCCTAAGAGCAAGTACTACCTCCGTCTGGTTTACTCTTCCAATTTTGTAGTATCAAAATTTGACCATAGATTTAAGCGACAAAATGTTAATGCATGTCACTAAGAACTATATCGTTGGATTAATATTTGAACATAATTTCAAATGGTGTAATTTTTTTGTGACATGCATTGGCATTTCTTAGGTAAATCTATGGTCAAAATTTTATACTAAATCACTGAGTAGTATTCCTCTCAGTCCCAAATTCTTGTCTTACATTTGTTTGAATACGGATGTATCTAACACTAAAATGTAACTAGATACATCCGTATTTAGACAAATTTAAGACAAAATTTTGGGACCGGAGGAGATACAAAAAGTGGGCTATAGGCCAAAACATGTGCCAAATTCACTTGTGATGCATTTGGCATCGATGCCCCTCCATTGCTCACTGGTGCCCCAATCTGGATCACCTACTTTGCTCGGTGCCAAATTAACTCACATAATGAAAAAACACTGCGTGGGAGAGAGAGAGGGAGGGCAATAAAAAACACTTGTTTGGGAGAGTGAGAGGCTGGTGTAGTTGGTTTGATTGATTTGTTTATACATGTGGGTGCATGTGCTGCGTGGTGCCAACTCTCTCACATCGCGAGGCGGTGCCAAAATCTTTGATTTGACATCGATCGTATTATGTGGCATACTTTTTTGAAATATGGCGGCCACATAGTGGAAGGCAACAAATGCCCAAGCTCTTCACGTGCTCCTAGTTAAATGAGAGGAAGCAGAAGAGAGAGAGAGAGAGAGAGAGAGAGAGAGAGAGAGGTGAATGATATCACTAGCCAGCCAACCCTATCGTATGGCGAATGATATTGGTACCTCTTGATGACACGGCAATCTTATGCAGCCAGCTGCTCTAATATATTCTCTTCTTTTGCGAGATAAAAAAAGACCGAAAGTGAAAATGTGCTGCACTATAACAATCTCGCCGAATGCCTTGATCTCCATCTTACAGAAATTGATTTGATCGACTACCGAGGCAGCATATGAGATTAAATTGGCGGGTTCTTTGTTACAGGCAAGTGTGCTCAAGGTAATGAGGTTTGGCGTTCTCTGGCGCAACAATGAATGGCGTGCTGATCACCACAAGCGTCTAAGCCTAAATAACAAAGTCTCCATGAAGCTGAATTTGTTTTGAAACATCAAGTGGCGAGACTTGAAAACTTATTTGCCCATTAGTGACTTGTCGAGGCGGTGGATTTTAGTTTGTACGATAATGCTGCATCCACCTAAAGTAACGAAAGTTCTTACGTGAACTTCCTAGTAATTCCCTCTTCCTAATGCATTACTCTAACATTTGTAATATCGGTTTGAAACTTGTAATATTGCGTGTGTCCTATTCACCGTTTTCAAAATCCTGCGAATCAAAGCAGGTCCTGAGTTGGTGATGATGTTGTGCCTCCCATCTTTCACCAATAGCCGTCGGATCTAGATCAGCGCGCCTAAACTCAAGCTTCTCCATTTTGCAAAAGATGCCGCACTTGTTACCTATTTACAAACAACTCCTTGTCTCTCACAATCAGCCTTATCTCCTCCCCACACATCTAGAAGGCCATGGAAAAATCTGGCGCGATGGCGGCTGCAGGCGTCCACCCCAATCTTGGTGTTCCGTGCAATACACGCGGCATCTACATGCGGAAATTATAGTCGAACAGGCTAGTTGTAGCAGGCTAGCTCTACTGCCATGATGATAGTGACTGCGAGGCAGTGAGGCTGACTATGGTATGCGAACACGGCCTATACTCAGGTGTCATCTCGTGCGAGGTCTTGTCACTTCACTGTGAGGGCAGCCACGTAATAATTTGACCAGCGGGTGAGTACAGTGCTAAGTACTCCTAGGTACTACATTGGTAGTACTACTACTAGTACTAGTAGCACCACCGTCTGGATTTAGGAGTACTACCCGTCCATCTGGATTTTAGTATTTGACTAGCAATATCTAGTAATGCATGTCACAAAAATGTACTACTCCCTCTGTAAATAAATACATGGTGTTTTATTCCTATCGTGCGAGAGAACTTAATGTTTCTTGCTAACTAGAGTCTAATAGGATTACATGCAATGAACTAAACACTGCATGTCATGTTTGGTAGTCTCAAGTCATTGAAAGCATACAGCCCACATCTCTCATTGGTTGATATGTCACGAAATAAGAAACAAGGAGGGAGTTAATGCACCATGCCTAAGTGTTTTGGGATTATTTGGTTTTACGTAATGTGACTTACACAACATTTTTGTTTACATGCATTAACATTTTATTAGTTAAATCAAAGGTCAAAACTTGGCGCAAAATGCAAAAGGGACTAATAAACGAGTGAACATCAAACTTCTCTCGTTTTGGCCCCAACTAGAGTCGGTGAGATGACTATCTTTGCCTTTGCAAGCGAGGAGGCGCAACTTCGTTGACTTCGGCAGCAGCTGCCTTTGGGTGAATGACACGTGGGCCCAGAGGTGGCTGGCCCACCTAATATATACAATAAGCGGAGGTGCGATGAGAGGAACCGAGAAGTAGTACAAAATCCCTACGCACTTCCATGCGTAACCAAGGGCAAGAGTGATCCTTTCGAATACGCAAGATCAGTTGACTAGTAAAGCTAAGCTAGACCCATGGGCGATGGCACGAGCATCGACCCGGCTGTGCGAGATGGTCCACCGACACCGACTGTGACCCGGCAGAGAGCGTCTCGGTAGTATTGCTTGAGGCCGCCAGGAGGCGAGGCCGCTTGGGCGGCAACTTGTCTCCTTGTTTAGTGAGGTCCTCGTCTGGTTTCCCTCGACAAGTTCCACCGTCGTCAAAGAAGCTTCATGAGGCGACTTTGATGTAAGCCTCGGTAAGCGTAGCGCTGAAGGCTGCGATGCCGCCACCCTCAGCGGCCACTATGGTGACAACCTCTTGACCTGCTAAGTGGCCTGCTGAGTGCCCCGTCGCGCGGAGAATGTCCACCTCGAGGTCACGGCGCATTCGCTCGGCGCAGGCCCAACAAGACACCATGGACATAATCACCCGTCTACGCGCATATTACAGGGAGACGATAGGAATGACTGGCCTTCTTGGACGCAGGGGCAACCCAGGCCTTGTTAGAAGCACGTTGAGCTACGCCGCATGCCGCTGCTGCTCTCTCACGTCGGTTGGTGACCGGCGCACTAAGGCGTGAGGATGTCGTTGATGGATCCGTGTATTTTTATCTTTCCGTCAAATCCATGTAGTGTATATGATACTACAGTAATTATCTTACTAAGCATCAACTTCATAATTTTAAATGCATACTCATGCATGAGCGGCGCTGAACCAAACTTCTCATTACTCTAAACAAAATCGTTATTTTCTATCTGTCGATCGCGCCATGGAAGCGGAACCAAATTTTACAAATTCTGAGTTTAAAGGAAAAGCTCTGCCGTGTTCGCGTCGCACCCCCCACCGCGGTTGGTCCATGCACGCCCTCTCAGCGGGAATACGTGCGGTGTTGCATTTTCACTTACAAGTGGGACCGTAGTTGAGCAAACCGACTATCAAACAAACACCCATTACCGTCGCGATGGTGAGAAAAGCAAGAGAGGAGAAGAGAATGGATGCGCCACGGACTCCAAGAAAATTGGTGTGCGGATGGGACTCGTGTGGGTGGCGTGTGCAAATGGTGCTGAAGCGTGAATACTAGTTATGGCCCATGCCACCCCACTATATCGAGCCTATATCAGTACGGTCGTAGAACAAATTTCCTGGAGTCCGTGCTCGGCCTCCTCTATCTCTCTTCTCATCTCCAGCCCGGTGGAGACCCCAGCATAGCCCATCGTCTGTTTGCTCATCATGCGGTCCCACATATCGGTGAAAAGCATAAGCGGACCCAACTGAACCTACACATCTTTCACCTCGGCGTGCTGGTGATGAAAAACAAATCAAGAAAAGATCTTGATGGCAGCTTTTGGAGTTACTCAAGAGTAGTAAGATTCTATTTACAGTTTAACCCAAGATGCATCATTGGCTTAAACTATCAACTACCACTCTATTTTCTTTCATGACCACGACACTGGATCTTTGGATGTCCCGTGTCGGCAAAGGAGGAAGAACTTGACCAAATCTTGGTTGTGCTCTCGGATTAGACTAGTTGTGCTAACTTAAAATTTTTGTGTATACTCCCTCCGTTCCAAAATACTTGACTTCCATTTGTCCAAAAATGGATGTACCTATATACTAAAACATGTCTAGATACATATATATTTTGACAAATAGAAGGCATGTATTGTGCAGCGGAGGAGTAGAATGGATGCCAAGTTTTGTATTAGGAAGAAGGTACATCCATATATATTGATAGGCGCTAATTTAGTAGATGTTCTATCACTTTTAGCTATACAGAGGCTATAGATGAGATTAGTGCACTTGTTGATACTCCTACTTGGTATGCGTGTTGCTGCTTAGCAGAGAGAAAAAGCGGACGGGAGGAGTACTAGAATAGAGGCTAAGACATGAGACTAGATCACGAAGAAACAACGTCTACTTCTTTACACTCGAAGAAGAAAAGAAGCACACAGAATCGAGCCTCGATGAGATCAACAATGAATGCATCGAGGCACTAATCAACTTGAAGGAGTAGTAAAATGTATTCTTGTGGTTCTTGTTTTCTTTGGTCTTGCTTTTCTAGTCAAAATTATCGTTTAGAGTTAATTGCAAGCGGAGAATCCGTTTGGGTGTCGTCTGTTTGCAGTTGGCCTTACAAGTGGGACGCGGTTAAGGAACCGACTATCGGCAAACCCCACCTCGCTTGTAGCGATAACTGAATTAGAGAAACAATGAGGTTGAAGAGATTGCTCTATACGGACTCCAAGAAGTATGATGTCGGATGGAAGTTGTCTTTGGTGCGCATGTGCGTGCTCACGAGCGTGAATGCTTGTTACGGACCATGCCACCCTACTACTCCTACTAGATTACTACTACTATGATACTACTAGTAAATGTCAAGATTCGAGTTGCTGATTACGTAGTACAATATGGCTTCAATAAAAACACCCTTTGCCGTGGCCAAAGCATGTGAAGCTAGTACAAATAGTGTACTACTATTGTTGATTGGCCTCATCCGATAACCTGTTGCAATGCATGTACAATTATGTATTCGGAAAAAAAATTGCCTCATTCGCACCACTCACTCATAGAAGCAACTCAAAGCCATTCATAAATTTAGTAAGTTTATCACGAGGCATATCATTTTATTACATACAACAGGTCATCAACCCACATCGTCAGCGAGGATACATTATAAATAGTAAAGTTTTCACCACACACAACAAATAACAAACAATGAAATGAACTTCAACTCAACCATTCCTCATTGGAAAACACTTACTTTGAACCACAAGTGATTCTGCAGGACGGGCCATCCGTTGTCGATCTGGAGACCAACAGGGAGACTGATCATCGAGCTGAAGGCGGCCTACTATATCGATGCAAGGGTAGGAACCACCCAAATGTCGAAGTATGGTGAAGTTGCTTCTCATAAATGGTAGTAACATTATGTCGACAGCGGTTGGATAGCTTTCACCATCATTGGATAGTTTTGTCCAAGGAAGGCGAGTTTTCTCCAAGAC